>WBMY01002127.1:104192-180669 GCA_013397315.1 Donacobius atricapilla
AAAAAAGAAGGAACACAATTAGTGTGGCTTTATCTGATATACACGCTCAAGTTTAAGTCCCAGGAAATCTGAACTGCACAGAGATTAAGAGGGCTGAAGCACACTCGCTTTCCTGCTCCTGAAATTAAATCCTTTTATCTGTATTTGAATTTAATAGTGATGACAGCGCAAAAGGGAATGTGCCATATCATGTAAAAAGGCAGGTTTGCTCCCATGCCTGGGAACCAGCTTGCTGAGTAACAGAAGGTCCCCTCTGTACTTTGCAGGCTGGCTGTGGACAGGACTAAGTGCAGTGACAGTTTAACAAGATATTGCTCTCTCCCCACAACGCTTTTCATTTCTGACTTCTTCCCAGGCAGGAAAAAGAGTGGTAATTTATTCACTGGTGCTTGGCCTGAGCAGCTATCAGCACACAGGGCTGAGGCTGCCCCTGGGCTGCACAGTCACACAGCAGCTGACTGGAGGCACTGCTCCTTCCTTCCTTGTAAATACAACAGCAAAGCAGCATCATGCAACAGATCATGGCCAAGGGATGATTTCAAGGAGCAAAAGGCAGAACAGGGAATGTCCAGAGCTGAGGAGTGGGCTTGCTTGCATCTGTGACCAGAGAGCATTCCTCCAAATCAGCAGTGGCATGAGGGGACTATCACCAGAAAACAGCCAGCTGGAGAGGTCCCAGCCCAGCTGCCATCTCCAGGGCAACAGTTCTCCATAAATATTGACCAGTGCTAATGGCCAGGGGCAGGGTTCCTGCAAAACAGACAGTCCCCTCATCTGGTTTAATAAAACATCAACCAGGGTCATTAATTAGGAACTGCTTTCCTTCCCCAGGCTCCCTCCAAGGTTTATCCTCCAGGTGCATCTGTTATCACCATGTGGTGTCCAGGGCAAGTCATCACCCACACCTCAGGTGAAGGAAGGCACATCTGGTGCTGCATTTGATTTTGAGCTTTCATTCAAGAGCTGTACCCTTCAGTATAGGTTGTGACCTGTGTCTGCACTCCAAAAAGACTTACAACTGTGATGGTCCCACTGCTTGCTTACTGACCAGGGAAAGGAGAGTACAAGATGGAGCATGTGCAGCCACTCCATGAGCAAATACATTTCCAAGAACTTGTCAAGGCTTTCCACAAAGCACTTTTCAAATGTCAGGATAATTTGGTTATATATTGGCCTCCAGAAAGCCCAGTTTCAAATACCCCCAGCACCAAAGGATGTGTGCAATCATGTGTGCCGTCATTTGGTAAAAGGGATGTTGCATTAATGAAGGCTTTGAAAAATCCATTAGAATGATTAATACAGTAAATAATTTACTATATGTAAACTCTGGTCAAATGGCTGCATCCATACACACTGATTTCTGGAGCCATATTCCTACATAAGTGAGTTATAAGGACAAGATAAGGATAAAATAAGAACTAAAGGAAATGGCCCCAAGCTGTGCCAGAGGAGGTTTAGATTAGATTTTAGGAAAAATTTCTTCCGAGAAAGTGTTGTAAGCATTGAATAGACTGCCCAGGGAAGTGGCAGAGTTACCATCCTTGGAAGTGTTCAAAAAACACGTGGATGTGGCACTTCGGGCCATGGTTTAATGATGAGCATGGTGATGGTGCTAAGTTTATGGTTGCACCTGATGCTCCTACAGATCTTTTCCAACCTTTATGATTCTAATGGAAGTTAGATGGGCAACTGCTGTTGAAAAGATTATGCTGAGCTTGGGTTTGATAGCTGCAGATTTCTATTATTGTTCAGGGGATTTTGGACTTTGAAAATCAGAGATACTGCTGATATCTGTTTAGTTATCTGTGCAGAGATAAGCAGTACCTCTGGGGAAGGGAATACACAACTACTCCACTTGTGTAGGTGCACACAGCTTGATGCCTGGACATGAGAAATACCCAACACACATAACAAGTCAGGCCTCAGCAAACTCATTGCTCCTAGCAACTAATTTCAATAAGTGCCTCTACAATCTGTGAGTTTGAAGCTAGCAGCCCCCATCAAAGGGCTGTGAAAGGCTGGAATGTGAAGGCAGCAGAACACAGCCACAATTAGCCATCCCACTGCTGGCCAAAACCTCCTCCACGGGGCAGAGCCAAGCACAAGCTCTCTTGGAGACTGCACCAGTCTAATTACATGGCAAGCACACAATTCACTGCAGTGTTTTCTCCTCCAACAAGTTTTGCACCTGCAGGAAGATTTCACTGAGTGAGCCATCAAAAAGCTGGTTACATTTAGCAGCTTGAATAATCAGGAACCTCCTTGTTCTGCAGTGATTCCACCAGTGCCTTTTATGCTTCAGTGCTTCTCAACTCCCTCTTCCTCCAAGCAACATTTTAATTTAGGCCTGTGCTCTCCATCCTGGAGAGCTTCATATATAATTCAGAGAAGGCTAAAGTGACTGGCCTCTCCATCTCTGTTTAACACCTTCATGTCAGCGAACAACCCTCTCTGTGCTAAATCCTTTCAGAGGCTAATCTGTGCCAGATCAAAGGGGAACGGCTTTTAAGGCAATCTCCACAGAGCTGAGGTGATTATTAATTCATTGGAGGGTCTCCTCTGAAGTGCTCATTTATTTTTTGTATGCTAATGCATTTGAAGTGGTTGACGGTTTAAACACAGGCCCTAAATCACACTGTGAAATGTTTGCTGTGAGGGCTGATCTTCTATTTACAAAAAAAAATCCTGATACTCACTTCAGCCTTAGAAATCACCAGTTTGGGATTTATGTGCTGATAAGCTAAAACAGTTCTGAGGAGATCCCTTTAAAAGTGACCACTCACAAGTATTTTCAAAATGCCTCAAGAAATAATAATAAAATAATTTCATGTTCTGAGCAGTTTTTAGCCTCACGCCGTGGCTGACAGTGAATGATCCCAGCAAGCTGTCTGTCCCATAGCAGTTCACTCTGTTAAGTAATCAAACCACTCCTGTCTGCCCCACACCAACCTGATCCACACGCTTTTCCCGGCTATGAAATGTGCTGCAATGCCCTGCACAAACCTTCCCTGCACGTGTCCCTCAGCCAGACTCAGAGCTGGCCTGAGTCCATGTGCAATGACAGGCATCAGTCAACAAAGGAAAGAAAGATATAAACCAAGCTTCCTTAGACTTGCACAGGCCCTCAATGCACCCGCGGCTACTGGCAGCACAATCCAGCCATCTTTTGGAGGTGATAAACATCACATCAGGCCACGGCATTTCACAGGGGGGAGAGAGCAATAGCTGCTCTGCCCAGAGCTCCCAGTGCATAACCCCACAGGCTGCCCTGCTCCCTTCCTTCCTCCTCCTGCTCCTTGCTGTTCCTCCTGGCCTCTGCCTGACCCCCAGAGCTCATCAGGGCTCACTGCTCCTGCTTTCCAAGTCAATCCTTTGTTGAACTCTTTCCTTCGGGTGTCGTCTCCTCTGGATTCTTCACCACCCTCCTGTTACCTGCACCCAGCATTTCTAACATACCCTAATCGCTTGGGACCGCTGCTTTTGCTGCCATGTCAGTGGCCCTGTGGGAGGGACGTACCACCAGCAGTGGATGTGCCACCAGGACAGCTCTCCGCTCCTTTCTGCCACCTTCTCTCCCTCGTCAAAGCAGCACTACAGACCCTTCATCCCTACAGCCTGCAAATCCCACTGGACAAAGTCTCTGCTCCCATCATCCTTCCAGCTGCTCACATGGTCTCACTGGTTTCTTTAGACAAACCAAACACTTCAGTCAGGCAGCCAAGGGCTCTTCTACCCACCACATCTGCTCCTCTGCCTTTTTTCTGGCAGTCGTGGAAAGATTCCCTGACTGCATGCACAGCAAGTCTTACTGACTTCTCTCTCACCCCTACACTACTTCTGCTTCCCTGCCTGGCTCCCCCTGTCCTTAAATCCTCCTCTGCTTTCTGCCCCACTTTACTTGCAGTTGCAGCTTGGTCCCATCCGCATGGACTCCCCTCAGCAACGATCAAATGCCATCTCTGTCTGTGATTTCAGACTTCTCTCCTCTGAGCACTACATCCCCACAAACCCTGCCGTGGCTCGTCCCACTCCCTGAGGAGTCTCTAATGAGAGCGTGACAATATCCCTCCTGCCTGCCAGGATTCCTTCCAGCCATCTGCTCTCCATCGAGGTGTTTTTACTGCACCTCTGGCTGTGCCATCCCAGCATCACAGACAGCAGCATGGGGGGCACTGAGAACTTCAACAAAGGCAAGAGGTAATGATTAGAGACTCTTGATTTGTCACAAGCCATCAGAGACTCCTCTGACAGGGCTGATTTATATCTCCCATTTCAAATGGAACGAGGACTTGTACAGAGCAATGTGAAAATCCTTGCGAGGGCCAGCAAGCCATAAACATTTGCAAGGCGCATGCTTGCCTTGGGTTTCTTTTCATCTCCTTAAGAGCCTGTGCCCCATGGTGCCTTTTATTGTCACTGCACATGGAACTGAGCCCAAAAGATCACTCTCAGAAAGAGTATCCCACAGAAACGAATCCTGTTTCAATCCTCTGTTGGAACAGGAAGTGGGGCGATTTTTCTCTTCTGTTTATTGTTATTTGCTGCATCAATCAGTGCCTCACTGAGGATTGCAAGGGGTTGTTTTTGTCACTTGTTTGCTTTTAGAAGTGAGGAATGGTTGTGTTGAATTTTATACACGAAAACAGCTTAAATTTCTCCCTGCGTCTGAACTGCAGTATGTGGCACCGTCTGTTCACCATTTAGAAAGGAAATAGTTGCCTCATACCTGCTAAAAACACCAGTGCTTGAAAACCACATCTGCACTCTCACAGAGAGCCTGCAGAACTACTACAGCTCAGATTTTCTGTTGATTTTTGTCTTGTTCCAAGGTGAGGGAGGCTGCATAAAAAGGGACAGACCCAACCCCACACAGGCACACAGCAAAACTGGCTTGCAGAACTCAAGCCCAGGGATACTCACAGCTTGCTCAGGTTTTCCAGGCCTGTGAAGGCTCCATTGGTATCTTCTATTGTGCCCGAGATGTCGTTGTGGTCCAGCTCCCTGGGAGGAGGACAAGAGAGAGCTCAGAATCAGCACCTCAGTCCCAATGTCACTGCTACAAACAAGTGGAGGAAGCTGGAGATTGCCACATGAGAGCTTCCCATTTTCTCCTGACAGTGACCAGAAAATGCAGAGTCCTGCAGCAAAGCAGCACCAATCACTTCTCCTGCACTGACACATGGTGGGATGGTGCATTCCAGAAAGGGCTCTGGCTTGTTCCTAGCTGAAACCCTCTGAGACAGCTACTTTTTATCAAGTAGGTTTCTGTCCTTTTCTAGTTCTGCACATCCAAACAGAAAGGAAGAAAATGAAAACAAAGTGCCAAAATTAAACTGAAAGAAACAGCTGTCCTTAAATGCTACTGCCATGAAATAAGCTCACTTTGGGTATTCCAGTGTATACATGTATTTGTCTACAGCTGAATCTTGGGAAGATGATTTGGTGTATTTTCTACAAAGCTGCATTTTTTTCTGGCAATGAACTTGGAAACTCGACAAAGGAAAGTGCCAGCATCACTACACCAGCCTAACTCTGTATAACCATTAAAAAAAAAAAAAAATTCCTTTTCAGAGTTAGCTTCTTTTGGCTTTCAAATTGACCATCAATTACAAGAGTCAAAGAGGTCTGAAGAAAAACAAGCACACAGAACAAACACAGAGATCCACAAAAGCTGTTTAAACAGACTGTTTAAAAATCCTTCCCTCCCAGCTTTTAAATCCAGCTAGCAATGAATACCCAGCAACACAGACAGAAATTCATCATTTCCAATGTTAAGTAAAAAGAAAGAAAAACTAAATAGGCTTTGTTGGTTTTGTTACATCACCCTGATTTAAAACCTGGCAAAACACAACACCAAAGCAAACTTCACCATCCAGATAACCCCTGAGCCTCAGGTACTCCTTTCACACCATTTGAAGATGATTATCAGAACGTTTCCAGATAAAAAAAATTAAGACAAAAAAAAAGGAAAAAAACAAGTCCCCCTGCATTTTGCAACACTCTAGCCACAGGCATCACAGTGTGGCTTCTGGCCTTCTGTGCAGCACAAATGCACAGTAACTCACAAGAAGGGAAAACAAGTTTAAAAGAAAGCTCCAGTTTCAAGATGGGAATAGTTTCCCTTCAGCTGGCTCAGTCTTTGCTCCTTTCTCTGCTTCAGGGGGAACTAAAGATGTGAAGGGAGATGGCCAAAAGCTGCAATTCCTGTTTCTCAGCTGGCTTAAGCCTGAGACCTGAATCTCCTGTCCCTGGAGAGCCCTGGCCTCAGCCAGCATCACTGTGGGTGTCAGGGTGATCGGTGGGTTGCTCTGTGCCAAAGGCATGGACAAAAACTCAACATCCCCATGGGGTGCGGGCACACACAATGCTGTGGTGGCCAAAGAGACAAGTCCAGGGGAATGCTTTGATGTGCTGGCATTTCCAACACTATCCTAGTGGGACAGGAGCAAACACATCCTCCTGGAGCTCAGTTTCTACATTTTCCCTACGGCTGCCAAGCCGATGTCCCTTGTTCTGTTTGTTTTTTAAGGGAAAATCCCTTCTCAGACATTTCTCCTCTTCAGTTTCACCACGGGCTACTGGTCTTTGGAGCAGCAAACCCTTTCCCATGGCAGAGACAGACAAGTGGGAACAGCCTGTAGGAGCTCTGACACTCACTTTTATTAATTGACTGCCACACATTGTGCTTTCTTGAAAAAGGGAAAGAAAAAGGTATTGCTTGTTCATCCAGTGGCAACTCAAAGGTTTAGTGTTAGAAAGGAGGAATAAAAACCTTTTTAACAAATGAGTGAAAATAGAGGGAGGGAGAAAAAAAGAGTGGGGTATTTTCACCCAGCTCTCTTTGTATTCCAACTCCTCTCCCAGCCCCTGTTGCCAATTTCCTATTCTTTCTGGCTGGCTGAGCTTGAATGCTCGAAGCCTTGTTAATCATTGTGCTCAGAGGTCTCCGGGCCTGACCTCTATTTGAATAGCTCCACATTTCAGCAGTTTCACACCCACCAAAGGCTCCCCAACAATAGCCCATAATTAAAGCATGCTCAGCTCTTTTTCACCAGGTGCAGGACCCAATAGGCCTTTCTCTTTATTAAATTAGAGCTCCCTCACACACTCCCTCTCTGCCTCCCCCCTCTGCCCTGGACATAAAAGAGGCTCCACATTCACTGCAGAGCAAAGAGAAGGACCAGCTTCCCTTCCCCTCCATTTTTCTTTGGAAACCTTTAGTTCCGGTCTTGACAGCTGCCTCAGAGAGGTCCCTTTCTGAATGCCCAGTGGCTGAAAGGCTTTGGCTTAACTTTAAAAAAAGCGAACAAAACCCAAACTCACTTTCCAGTCACTTCCTTCACTATGAACTTCAATAAAGAAAAGAGTAAGATGCAAAAAGTACTGTAAAGAGGGGAGATTTTTCTGTTCCCGTTTCCTTTTAATGACTCAGGCCACAATGGGCTTCTGAAGAGGAATAAAAGTATCAAAGTGTGTTTTTTTCTTTTGAAGGAAGAATTAAATCAGTTTCCTGAACCCAACCAGCCTGGGAAACGTGTCTGGTGCTGTCACAAGGACTGTGAGAACCTCGTGGTGTGCCAGAGGAAGGTGCTGAGCCTGCAGCTCCCAGAGAGAGGAGGAGAGCAGCCAGCAGCCCTGCAGGTTCCAGTAAGGAGACAGAGGCAACACAACTGCAAGGATGGAACTGGACTCCCCCCATCTTCTGGTGTTCCTAAGACAAGCCCAGATGTACTTCAGTCTAACACAGCTCTCAACAGTGTATAATGGAAGAATGCTACAACTGCATCCCACAGGAGGTCACACTGATCTGTCTAATGGGCTCTACTACTCCTAAAACTTCACCAGCTGGTATTTGGGCTAGGCAAGCTCATTTCCAGGACCACATTTCCAGATATTATATTGTGTCAGTGGTTTTCAAATGGTCTGTGGTAAATGGCCACAGCCAGCACTGGATGGATCAGTTTTGCAATTCGGTACTAGGACACATGAAACTTTGCCCTTGGCAACTTTTTGGTTTTTCAGGGTTTACCATGAAAATCAGAGCACAGGATGTTTCATGGGCCCAACTGCATTAAAGAGAAAGACTTCTGGTTACTTGCATGGTACTGCAAAAGCTTCTTATTTCTGTGCCTAGACTGAAGGCTGGGTGAAGCCTTCATGTGTAGTTACACATAGCACAGTCAGATCCCAAGCCCAACTTCTAAATTTCTTTGTTTTTCCATTGTTCTTTCCTTCACATCATCTTAGCCCATAATTTTATATTTAATATTCAGTTAAAAAAAAAAAAAAAGAAGTAACAACACAGAAGTGCTCAACAGCACATTTAAGAGGATATTCAAATTTCCGGTGTTGTCAGTGGAAGGAATCATTCCCTGCTCCTTCTGAGTGCAGAATGACCCAAAAGAAACGAAGCTTTTCTAATAATATCAATTAAAGTCAATGTGATAGCAAAAGAAATACTGCTATTAGCTGCAGGAATGAGACCTCAGGGACTTTTGGTCAGCTGAGGTGTCTTCAGGAACCTGAAACCGTCGGACATGGGCACCCAAAGCATCTTCAAAGCAGAACCATGTGGCAGAACACAAACTGTGGAGGGAACATGGGTGTGCTCTGACAAAAGCTGAGAGCAACTTACAGGACACGGAGGTTTTTGAGTCCCCTGAAAGCACCTTCTGCAATGTGATTGATGGAATTGTGGCTCAGCCGCAGCACGTGCAGTCCCCCAAGGTCTGCCAGGCTTCCCTCATCCAGCCTTGTTAGGTTGTTGTAGGAGAGTATCCTAAAGGGAAAAAAATGTACAACAGCTCTTGTCAATCCACCTGGTATTTTCCAAACTCCTCTGTGCCAACCAGTGCCTGCCTCCCACCACCACCTGACAGGAGGTGATGAACTGGGTGGATAAGTAACAGCTGGATTAGGAAATAAGATTGCAGCTGGCAAGTATTGCCACAGGACACCCATGGGGAGGCCTGGGTGACACTCAGGGAGCAGGAGGCAGGCGGCACCCAGCTATGGGGACATTTTCTGTGCAGGCCACAGAGAGAGGCTGCCTCAGAAGTGTCTGAGAGCAACAACCCAACACACACACACTGTCAGCTACAGCAGGGAGAGCTCCTCCTGCTCCCATGTCTCGGGATATTAAGAGAGATGGCACCACTGGGTGATGTCTTAAAACATGATTTTTTGCCTCAGTCTCAAGGAGTGAGAACATCTTCACCGCAGACTCCAGGAGTTCATGGTCAGTGGTCACAAGACCACAGGTTACAAGGGGTTTTAAAGGTTTATTAGCCAATCATGTACCGCCACACATATTGTTTTAACTTTCACACCAATAACTAATTAAACCGTATCACACGTCCTGCTGCAATGCGGGCTTTTTTTATCCAATCATACAGTGACATACAAACTACTTGTTACACCTTAAAACTCTTTACTATCTCTGTAACTACATCTATATCCAAACTTCAAAACTTTCCACTACCTAGCTTAGTATGTCTCTATCTGTATTACAAACCCACATTCTTCTCTGAATTTGGAAGCCTTTTCCGAGGTCT
Organism: Donacobius atricapilla; assembly: GCA_013397315.1. Lineage (NCBI taxonomy): Eukaryota > Metazoa > Chordata > Aves > Passeriformes > Mimidae > Donacobius > Donacobius atricapilla. Next base: position 113,747 of record WBMY01002127.1, read on the forward strand.
CAGCTTGAACCCTGTATTCTCTTCTGTATTTAGGCCTGCATGCACAAGATTTGGAGAATTTTCTGTGCCTTGGTTGATTTGGATGATTTCCCACGTCATGCAGCTGGGCGAGGAGGGCCTGGGAGCACCAGCCCTGTGTCCCCACAGGCAGAGGCAGGGCTCAGCTGGCTGTGTTCACTCCTCACCCCCATCTGGGCTCCCAGGGAGAAGCAGGCACTGCTCCCCACGCCCTGCGAGGTGCAGAGTGATGTCACACAGATGGATTTTGGAGCTCACACACGCTCTTGGCAGGGTCCAGACTTCTGTGCTCAGGAGGTGTCTTATCATTCTGCACTTGTGCACAGCCAGCCCCAGGCTCTGGGTGTGGGTGCCTCCGCTCCACCCCAGCCCAGAGCCAAAAGCATTTCACCACGAGGCAATTGAATGCTTCCTTTCATGCACAGAAAGGAGGTGTCTGCTGTAAGCCAGCCACCTTTCCTTCCTCCCACTCCCCTTTGTCAAGGAGCATAGTTTGCCTTAAATCCTCTCCACTTACAAGAGACTATTGGAGGGTTGGCTTTTTTCCATCTATCTCCTCCCCTTGCCTGTATTATCTGTGGTCTGGGAGATCTTTTTTTAAGCACTGCTCCTGTAGCAGTTTGGAAGCTGGCGGGAAGGCAGCTGCTTTTGTCTCCTAGCAAGGTGCAGACGAGGCTTTGGAGGAGTGACACTGAGGGCAGGCCTTGGGAAGCTACTGCAGGCACCTCACACACTGTGCAACCACCTTCTACCCAGAATAAAGCCCTGCTGTGGAAGGCTAGCTTGGATTGTCAAATGAAGGATCTCTCAGAGTGGCAGCAGGCACCAGATTTTCAAAATCACCTTCTTAGTGACCTGGGAGTACAACACACTTCAAAAGATGTGAGGGTTTGGGCTGCTCAACTTTTGAAAAAGTGAAACAAACAGCTTTTGAACAAGCACTGAAATTCTTCACTGTACAGACAAGAAAAAAAAATTCAGTGAGTTCCAAACCTCCAAATTCCTCTTCTAGCACTGCCTGTTAATGAGTCTGCTTAAAAATGTGTCTAGAGCTTGCATCAAATTCACTGCAAAGCCAAAACTTAAGTCCAAACAGACACATACTCCAAAGCACTGAGAGTGTCATTTACTTGGCAAAGGTGCCTGCTGTCTTTTAGCTGTGAGAGTGGGCAGAGGGCAAGCTCTGGAAAAATTCAGCAAAGATTAATGAGTTTGAAGGTACGGGACAACATACTTTCTTCCTAAAGAAGCTATAGTGTTAGTTATGAAGAACTGGCATCTGGTCAAAATTATGTCCTCACCTGCTATTAAAGAATTCGGCTTTAAAAAAAATATTTTTTTTTCAAAAGTTAATCCTAAACCTGGCTGAGAAAATAAATAGTTCCTTTTGATTCCACACATAAGAGCTCCTGCCACAACTGGTGAAGGCATGTTCCCTCTGTTTGTTTGGATGTCACCCCAAGATGGACAGACAGCAGCAGGATGTGGAGACTCTCTCAGTGGTGTCACACACAAGGCAGGTTTCAGGAGCTATTGCACCTGGCAGCAGCTTCTTCAGCATGCCAGGGCTCTGCTTCCTGCCACAGGACAGGCCAGTTGGCAAAACATCAGGTCTCCCCCCTCAGCTCGGCAGTGTGGATTATCTGGTTGAGAGCAGCCAGCAGATCTCTGCTGCTTCCCCGGCCCTGGCATCTCTCTACCAGCAAGAAATCACTGGAATGAATAAATGGCAATGTTTGCCTATGCAGCCCTTGCAGCCTGGTGAGAAGTAGGAGATTTTGAGCGCCATGCCAAAACTGGTACAGAAAGGGGTTAACCAGAACCCTGCAGTGCAACTGGAGTTGCTGCTGCCAGTCTGTTCTGGACCGGGTACATCTAACACACTTCATTCCCACTGACCAAGCTACAGGTCAAAAGGGAAAGGAAAAGACCCAGGAGCCAGGCCACCATTTACCTCTGATTAAATTCTGTGCTGCCACTGTTTTTTTCCATAATGCTGATGCTCTAGCACCTGACTGGTGAATACAATCAGCCCTTTCTCATGCTCAGAACAAGGCAAGAGCTTTCTTTCCTTGTCAGCTTTTACATCAGACCAGAGCTTTGGGGTCACATTTTGTCCCAGCAACTGAATGAGAGAGAACTCCTCCTTCAGATGACCTGCTCCCTCCTCAGAAGACTTAGAAATTCATTCCCTGTACAACCACAGTGTTTTGGGGTAACTGAAACCAGGAGATTTAGCAATAGTGGAGGTGAGCAAGAATCTTTCAATCAGGAATGAAACATACACAACTAACAAAGTGCACCCGTCAGTCCAGATGTATCTATGGCTTCCTTTCCTCACCCTTGAATTTCAGCACAGACCTCTCCTACAGGTACTCTCTGGCTGTGAGAGTTTCAGTTTGGAGATCTGATGGCTCCCTGCAGCAGCCTTACCCTAAAGGCAACACCTGAAAGAGCTTGCAGTGCTTTGCAGGGATGTGACAACACCCACACAATCGCCTTTCCCATCTCAGCCGCTGCGTCTCTGGCCTCACACTGCAGCACAATCCTGCCTGTCAGGTCAGGCACACCCCAGTGCCTCACACCACCTCACACCACTGGGCATTTTCCAGATCTACCCCATCCTGCACAGCATGAGTGAGTCCTGCACACGAGTTTCTGCAATTGCTGCTCCTCAGACAGGACAGCTCACTGTTAGAACTGCTTGTTGGATGAGATCCTAATCCATACCTGAGGAAAAGGACTTACCATGACAAGCAACCTCCAATCTAAAACCTTGAGGGTTTGCAAGACAGTGTCATGTAGAGAAGACAAGCTTAGGTCTCCCCTAAAAGAGTTCAGACATTAGCCCTGCGAGGTGCAGATGGGTCTTACCCATCCCACCTAACCCAGGCTGAAATAAAGCTCAGCACAGGCACCAGAGATTTGGTCCTGAGAGCAGAAAGCTCTCAGAGCTGTGCAGTGCAGTGATCTGCATTTGGCTATTCCAAGGATTCAACTGTGAGTGCCTTGGCAAGGCAGGTTCCCCTTTTTTGATGCTTCAGATTTTAAAAGATCAAAGGCAGAGCACAGTTCCAGTTTCTGATCTGCTGCCCTGAAGATCTCTCCATTAACACTGCCTTAATCTAGCCAAATATCATGTGAGGATCTACACGTGAAGGAACTGCAGCTGTCCACAGAACTGCGCCAGGCATGGGCAGTTCTGCAGCAATTTGAAAAATCAGGTAATTAAACAATCACATGTGTATTTAACTAAAACCAAAAATAAAGTACTTCCTTCTGCCCCCGAAAAATAACAACATCTGAACAAATAATTTAGGTTCAACAGTAGATCACAGGGCTAGCACGTTAATCCTAAACATAAAAAAATTACATGTGTCATGTCTACCTATCTCTGAATCCACAGCCCAAAGGTTTCAGGGCTCAAAGCTGGGTGGGCAGATACCAACCTCTAGTGTGAGAGCAGAGTGAGGCCCCTGGCAGCAGGAAGTTGCTTTACCATGCTGCTTTTTGGTGGATAGGAGAATCCCTAACAACGTTTAACATTTCCCTGCACCAAGCAGAATGAATTCCAGTTCCACTGACCACGTGTCAAGCTCGCCAGAGAAAAAAGCAAAGCTTTCCACAGTCCCACCAAGGGGATGGCAGCTACTTCTGTAAATCCTGCAAGCATCCCTGTGTGTCTCTTCAAAAAACAGTGCCACAGACCCAAAAGACATCCTTGTGGGGCTGCCCACAGCACCAAGGCTTTTCTTCATTTGTCAGGCTGTATTCCCAGCTGGAAACGTCAGGAGAGCAAAGCCAAGGTATTTACTTTTCAACAACTGAACCCTACAGGAAGGATAAAGTGTAAACAGGAGAAACAAGGAGAACTGCCTTTAAAGGGTCAAATTTCTGCTGGTTGAAAGCATGTTGTTTGTAAATACCGGGGAAAAAGCAAAACTTCCTTCAGGCTGTACAGTTATTGTATGGTAAGTTACAAGTCTTGTAACTCGCCAGCTAAAAACGTTGGCAAGCCACAGCTCAGAACTCTCCAGGGTCTTTTGGCACCTTGCACTTTCAGTGGGTTCTAGCCTTTGTTTCTGGTGCAAATGTGTTTTAACCAGCTGCTCTGAACATCAGATCATAAATAACAAGGGCATCACCTCGGAGAGCCTGCAGTTCCTGCATTTCTACAGGTTGATACAATGGGAGCTGTAAACCTTGAGAAAACTCCTTATTCCCCTCTCTCCTGCCACCAATACACAACAGAAACCAACTTACAGCTCATGCAGCTTCTGGCAGAAGCTCCAGCCATCGGGGTTGATGCGGGATATGGAGTTGTTGCTGAGGTGAAGCTGGTGCAGAGAGGAAAGGCCATAGAGAGAGCCACTGTTCACTTCTGTCAGGCTGTTATATTCCAAGTGGCTGTGGAGAATAATCAGAAGGAATTGACAGATAAGCAGCACTGGTCAAATGCTGAAAGAATTTCCAAAAAGAACTGGGATTTTAGTCATTCTTACGCACCTTTCTACATACACATGTGGACACATGCATGTCTGGGCTTTTCTTGTCAAACCAAGATAGAAATTCAAGGACAACACAAAGGAAATGCCCAGAAGGAGATGCGACTGCAGAGACAAGCTCCACTGCAAGTAAACTGGGCTTAAAGCACCCGATTCAAGTTTGTATTTGCAGAGTCTCAGTTGTGTGACAGCAGCAGCCAGAAACATGCTGCCTTCATCACCTGGGACCTCATAAACACACCTGGAAGCCAAGTGTGTTGGAAGCTTCAGGTATTTCTTGCAATGACTAAACAATTTCTAAAAAAAACCCACCAAGAATGGCCAGCTTGGTTTCTAGGTATCCCATGAGGTGGAATAATACTGTCTGCAAGACAGAGTTTCCATCTATCAGTCAAAACAAATTTGCAGAAGTCAGAAATTGAAAGACCGATTGAGATAAATGCCTAATGTTCAAACTGTCAAACTTTCAAAGGAATAGTGCCACAGCTTAAAAAACAATGCTGTTTTTATTGAACACCTGTTGAAGCAGTGAGCTTTTCTAAACAGTGGGTCAGCTAAAGAGAAGCTGCTGCAGCAGCTCTGGGCATGCAGGACAAAGAAAGAAGCACAAGAAGTGGCACAGGTGCCCACGGGTCTCTGCTAAAATAGGGAGAAGGATGTGACAGCAGCTGAAGCTGAGGCTGTTTAAGGAAGAAAAGCCCATTTCCCCAACTTACAGAACTTGCATTTTGGCTAGACCCCAGAAAGCCCCATCAGTCAATTTGCTGATGTTGTTGCGCTGGAGTTTCAGGACTTCCAAGCTGTCCAGTCCCTGGAACGTCAGGCCCTCAATCAGGCGGATGCGATTTCGGTTCAGCTCCCTAAAATCACCAAGGCCAAACAAGTTTATCAAACCCCAGTCCTTTCTCACCAAGTCATCTGTGCAGCACACAATGGGGACAGCAATGCCAACAACTCCTCTGTCAGTGGCTCCCAGGAGACAGCACAAGAGCACCGGAAACTTTCAATCCAGAGCTATCCAGGGAAGGCAGCTGGGTGCCATCGCCTAAACAAACTCACCCCGGGACAGACTTTCACTACAGAGAAATAACAGAGTGCAGCAATTCCTCTTCATCCCTCCTCTCTCTGTATTTCTTTTAAACCGTTGATCCTTTTCATCCATTTTCACACTTCATCCTCCCTCAAGTGCAGACACCATTGAACCAATACAGTCAAATGTCAGCATTATTTCCCTTACAATCCATTGTTTTTATGGGACTTGTAATTGCCCAGTAAAAATGTGCTCTGAAACATGCAGGTGCCCCAAAAATGTGGGCCCAAGAGGAAACTTTATGGCCAAATCTGAAAGGAAAGTTTTCAGTTCCCCTGACAAATGTCACTTTTTTTTTCTACTATCAGAAACTAATAAAGAGTGAAAGAAGTTTTTTCCAATAACAATGTACTCTTAGTGTATGTGTACACAAAGGTTTCCAGCCTGGTTCATTACATTTCTTTTTAGTTTCCCCAGGTGGGGAAGGATCCCTAAATTTTGGCAATATCTTTTTTCTGAATAACAATATCAACATCATCACAGCACACTTTAGCAACCTATACCAGTCTTACGGATTGCTTGACCCAGACATACCAGGTGAAAATCCAGTTCTGTAAAATCTGTGGAAAATTTCAACACAATGCATTAAAAGCTGAAGCTAGAGCTTTTAAAACTGATACTTTTCCACACATACAAAGATTAAGCTAAGGCTAGTTCCCTATTCAGTGTTTGTGTTGAGGAAAATGGTGGAGGTTAAAACATCTGAACTTGTTTTGGAAAAGATGAAGAAGCCATAGAGACTTTAAGCTTACTTTTCAACTGCCTAAAAAAACAATGTTGAACTTGCACTCAAGTTGAGTATAATTAAAGTCAAGTAAGCAATAAAGATTTTGCAGGCCTAAAGTCCCTTGTCGTACCACACTTCCTGGGCTATTAGTGAAACAGGCTTTGCCAGAAAAAGAACTGTACACAAGTTCTACAACACACCAATCTGGGTAACTTGCAATTCATTCATGTTTATCTGTAGAGCTAAACAACCAGCTCTGAGGCTTTCATTAAGAGCACCAATTACTCCATCTCTCAGTGCAAACCGTATTCCTAAACAAAGTGAGCTGTTTTCATTATGGTTCTGCACACGATGCAGTCAAACACAGTGAATTGGAAGCCTTCACTCAATGGACAGTAACTTCCAACTGAGAGACAACAGACTTTTCAGACGCATATGCCGATGTGTCCCCCTATCCCATCCCAAAGTGGCTATAAATCCTGCATGTATGCAGACACAAACGCACACACACTCCTTGGGCACGCCCTGGCTTGAGGATTTGTCTCTCAGTTAGGAGGTTGACACTTAGAGGTGCGAGTTCCAACAGCATTTGTGGACTTTATGCTAACAGACAGAGGTGGGCCTTTTGCTATCAAATTTGATTGCAAGGAGCCTTAGGCTGGGCCCATTTCTCCAACAGCAGCAGAAGGGAAAAGCTCAACTATTAGTGCCGCTTTTTTACACATAAAGCATGTTTATAGCTGCAGATGTCTGCGTGTCCCCATGCTGGCAGAACAAAAACTCTGTGTGTGTTAACTCATCTGAGCTGCAACCTTCTCTGCCCAAATATCACCTCACAATTTAACAACCTTCCCTCACTGCTTTTTTATTGCCACATAAAGATACCTGTGTGGCCTTGAAACACTAACATAGCAGCTGAGTTCTGTCACTCTCAACAGAAATGTCTCGCAAACCTCTCTTGCACCACAGACACCAGCATCTTGCAGGGGTATGGATCTGTCTCACTCTGTCAAGTGCAAAAGACGCTGATGTCTGCAGCAGCATTCCTTCCTCCCCACCTGATCCAAATAATGGCCTGAAAAGCCACGAGTTACATACAAGACAAAAAGGACCCTCTTCCAGTGTGTCTCCCTAGGAGCTGGCAGAGAACTCCTGCAGAGTGGATTCCACATTTTATAGATAGTAGGTGAGGAAGGGTGACATTTGGTGTGCATACCCCCAGGGTCATTTTATCTCCACAAAATGTGGCTGAGCTTAATTAAAGTGGGCATTAGTACTCACAGTTGTATCAGCCTGGGCAGCCTGAACGCCTTGACAGGAAGCTGAGTGATCCTGTTTTTACTCAGACGAAGTGTTAGCAGGGACCGTGACAGGCTATCAAAAGCACCAGGCTCCAGGGTGCTGATTCTGTTGCTCCCCAGGTAGCTGCAATAAATCACAGCAGAAAAATGGACGGCTCTGCCAGAAATCACCTTTTATCAGCATTTAGTTGGTCTCCAGACAAGCTGGTGAAACGACAGAGATGGCTTCAAACCAGATGAATTTCTGGCTGCACAAAGGGCACAAGGCCTTTCCCAGAGCCTGTGATGAATGTGCAGAATTGCTGGGCACTTCCAAAGAGCTCCCTGACATCCTCCTACTTGAACAAGGCAATCAGGAGTGGAAGCCAGAAACTGGAGGCTATTCCAGCGCAGGATGATGCTATTCATTCCCCATTTTCTCCTCAGTATCTGCCCCAGAGGCCTTTCTTATTTGGGTCCTAGTCTTAGCCACAGGGGGTGTTTCTGCAGGACAACAGGCAATAAGTCACACCACCGCTCTCTTACACCCTCTTGCAAACCAGGAACACAAACTTCGGTGTAAACTTTAATGCAGGCAGACTATTTGCCTGCATCTCTTCACAGGTACCTAAAATACAAATAATTTCATGTTTCTCTGAATAGGCAAACACCCTCTTGGGAGGGTGTTACTGTGCTTGACCCCGTTTTCTTTAAATAATCAGAGGCATTTCTGTTCTCAATATTCAGAAAGCCACCTCGATGATGAAATAGTTGTTTTCTCTCCACTGTTCTAGACGCACATGGGTTTGCAGTTGTAAAGACACCCCACACAAGAAGGATGTAGGATACCTGAAAGATACTTTTTCCCTACAAAACAATTAATAATTGCATTCTTTGTAGCTACATCAGAAGCCAAACAGCACTCAAAAAATAACCTGACAACAGTGACAATGTGCTGCCTTTTAACTCCCCTTTGCGCTTAAAATCCCGACAAATAATCCCATACTTCTTATTACTTCTTATGTTCGTTACTTCTCTTTTTTTTTTTAAGGTTTGAGGCCCTTTTCTCTGCTGTGGTAACTCAACAAAAGCAGTTCCCAACAAGGAAAACTCACAGCTCCTTTATGTGAAGTCCCTGTGGAAAGCAGCCGTTTCGGATTTCCGTGATGTCATTGAAACTCAGGTCCAACGTTTCCAGGGTAACGTAGGGCTGCAGTTGACTGGCTTCAATGCTGCGGATCCTGTTGTGATGCCTGAAACAGTCAGGAGGAGAAAAAGAGACTATTCAGTTTTCTTAGAAAAACAGAAAGAATATCCGAGGCTGCAGCAGGCCCCCAGGCTGGCCCTGAGTTTGCATACTCAGAGTTACGGTGAGGTTTCAACAGCTGTCTGAGGAGAAACCCATCCCAGAGAGACAATCCCTTATCCCCTCACTGCTCCTCTGGCTAGAGACCAGCTCACAGGTATCTGCAGGCTTCCAGACACTTTTTTCCTTCTACAGAACTACTGACTCCACTCATCACTTTTTCTTCCATTAATCTGGGCTCTCCTACAAGCCTGCACTTCCAAAATGGATTTGTTACATGCAAGGACTACAGGGATGTTTTTGAATCCCAAAGGCAAGGAGTGCAGATCAATGGCTTAACCAACCTGCCAAGAATGTGACTTTCAGAGAAGGAAACAAATAAGTAAATACAAACTCAACAAAAGTTACACAACATTATTAATTCCTAAGGATTCTTCTGAAAATTCCCAGTTTTGCGCTGTGTTACAGTGATTTGTAACACACAGAAAGAAGAAGGCTTGCAAATGCTCCTGCAGGCGTTTCCTTGTTTTTTGCTACTTTGTCCCACTGTGGGTTTAGGACAACTCAGCAGTGCCAGTGCCTGCCCAAGCACCAGCTGCAGGATCAGACCCTGCACTGATCAGCTGCATTTGCTGCCGTGCCAGGACAGCCTGAGGGATTCAATCTAAGGCTTCTTTCCTTCTTTAGAGAAAGTCTTACCAACTGCCCTCAGCATTTGCACAGCCACCGAACAGTTAAATACCTTTAGACCTCATCTGTACTCAACAAGGTCTAAGTAAAAATCACCCCCCTGCACCGAGTCCTTTCCTCTGACTCCTTTCTGGCCTGAGTCAGTAGAGAACAGTAATCAATTTAAAAAATACATTGTGCATTAGTCACAAGAGGCAGAGCACATGCCTGATGTGAATTTAGACCAGTCACTGATATTACTGGCAAGGCTGTGAGTGAGGCACTCCAAACAGAGACGCTCACCAGACATTTGGGAACTTGCTGAATAATAAGAGATAGTAAAGAGAGTTCAGACAAGCCCTGTGCCTCAATCCATCCAGATACCTACTGGGTGAGCAGAGGAGGGGAGAGCAGCCAGTGAAAGCACCCCTGAACACAAGTCCCAGCTGCCCTGACGAAGCATCAACTCTTTGAAACAAAAAACTGAGGGATGCCTGACACAGCTTTTCGGGCACCAAAGCTTGCAGCCGTTTAGGAGCCCATCTTCTCCACCTTTACCCCCACTTCAGGCTCTCCCAGGGGTTCAGACAAGCCCCTTTCGAAGAAAACCTCCTCCCTTTGACAGAAAATGCCATCAGCACATGGCAAAGTACCTGCTCCCCACGTCGTGATCTGCTCCTTTACCCTCCCTGTTATTAAAAGCAGATTGTTTCACCACAACATTTGCTGGTGTCCACAACAGGAAGAATGCAAAATCTGCAACCCCCGAACAATTTGCTTTTGGGAGACTCACCCTTTAAGCAGCCAGCACATGGCCCTTGCTTAACACTGAGGAAACAGGCACAGAGACTGAAGAGTTCAGATGATAATTAATTCAGTGCAGGCTCAGAAAACATTAAAGACAAATTTTACAGCACTACAGCAGCGTGCTGCTAATACAATGCAACAAGGTGTCAAGAAAAATCAAAGGAAAGTCATAATTCATGTCTCCAAACTGGTTATTCCATGGGTTACCTGCACACAGGTCTCCATAACCACAACTGTTTCAAAGGCAATAACATGGCTGCTGTCCAAAGGACTAATATTCATTTACAGCTGGCAATAAAGTCTGAATTTTCACATCCATGCACCTAGTAGGACAGAGGTACACCGACTTTATAGTATAGTGTACTAAAATACAGGAAAAATCACTATACCCAGAATTTTGTGACCTCCATTAACTAAACACATGGACAGGGGGAATTTCTTTCTCCCTAGGACTAGGGGGTTTTTTTGCAATTAACTCCATTAACAGAATCAGAAGGTTCCGAAATTTCAATCTTCTTTTTTCTCCTCAAAAGAAAAGCACCCATTAAATGTGCATCCAAGCCTGATCCAGGAAAGCACCTTAACACAGACATAACTGAAAGCAAACCATGAGCACGTTTTCTGGAGCTCTCCTGAAGCAGGGGCTGTGAGTTCAGCTCTGATCTCATCTAAGCTGTGATGGCTGAGATGAATCTGGCTGTAAATTAACAGGAAATGAAGGCTTGTACAAACGAACGTGGAGAATCTATAAATCACCTGACAATCCCTACACAGGGCAGTTAAGTCTGCAAGGGACTGAGCGCACAGAGTGAAATTTGGACATGAAATGCTCTTCAGAAGCCAATGTTTTTTGGGTTGGTGTTTTTTTTTTTGAGTATTAATATTTTTGTGCTTTAGTTGCTCAACATATATCCCCTCTGCCTGCCTGCCAGATCTCCCAACCCGTCCCAGAAGACAGGCTTAAAGAAGGGAAGAAAAGGACAGGAAAGAACTGTTTTGTTTGAGCCATGTTCGCAGTTTCCAGGTGACTTCTGTCTGTTCGCCTCTTGCTTTTCATGTGCTGCAGCTGGCAGATGAGATGGATACATTATTTTACACAGGCAGAAAAACTGGCTCATTTCTCTCCCTCTCCCAGTCTCCTTCAAACATGGGCTGACTCCAAATGTAGCTCTCAGCTCCAAACACCATCCCAGGCCAGTCCCAGCTGGGGAATGTCAGACAGTTCGCTGCAAAGCACTGCACCCTCTCCAAGCACTGCACTTCAAACAAAGCCTGTGACTTTTCCTATACACAGCATGTGATATGAAGGCAACATAGCCCAAACCTTTTACTAGCTTGATTACAATTTATTTTTCATTCTTTTGGTAAGAGCCCAAATGCGATTTAACCCCTACTGTTACAACTTGGATCCTCTCAGCTCTCCCGCCTTTGTTCCCCTGTTCATCGCAAGGGAGTTTTACAGAAAAAAAAAGCCCAGCGACATTTCAAATTTGCCTCTCCCCTTTATCACTGACTAGGAAAGGGCTGGATTTTTCCCAACCACTTCACACTGGGTTGGTTTCAAATGTGACAGATCAGATTTTAGTACCAGTTGCCGAAACCAGGCGCTAAAACACAAATAATCGGTGCTTGCACAACCAACACCTCCAGGTATCCTTTCCTCTCCCCACTCCTTAGGTATCACAGCCTGGAAACAGCCCTCCTTGCCTCACTTCAGCCAGTGCTACCTTAAGAGTATACAATGACAGGGCTTCAATGTGAGATTGTGCAATTAGAGCCCGGAGTGGGAGCCAAGTCTCTTGGTTTCTATTCCCAGCCCTGGCACCAACTCATCTGCCTTGGGCAAGTTCCTTAACCCCTCTCTACCTCTGGCTTTCCAATGTGCACAGAAAAGGACTACCCAGCTAGGATGATGCAGCCTCTGTTGAGGACAAAAAATCCGGAGCGAAAGCAGCTCAAGTGAAAAAGAAATCATAGGAATTAAGGAGCCCATCCAAATCCATTTAGGTTTGTTTATGAATATGGGAGTACCTTGCTAAAACAACTGAACTTCCAAGTTCATACCCAACGTCATTCCCAGAGACACCTCATCTGCAGCAAACAGACCTGGAACACCTCTGTGCCAAGCCAAGGTAACTCGGAGTCAGCAGTGATCACTTTTACACTCTCCGTACACATGGCATTTGTTCAGGAACTTCTTCACCCTCGGGTCAGCACCAGCTACAGCCACAGAGGGTGAGGACAGCTGGGTGGATCCAGCCTCCAGCCCTTTCATTTAACCTGCCTGAGTCCTGGTTCAACACCCCGAGGTAGCGCAGCCTCTCGGCCCTTGCACTCTGCACCGCCCTTGGACAGACACCTTGGGCTTGCAGGAGGTTTGGATTAACCTCAGGCAGCTCTTTGCTGAACCAAGCCCAAGAGGACCCCATGAGGAAACAACGCGCGCTCTCTGCTCCTCCGGGCTGAGAAAAACAAGCAGAACGTTCCAGCGAAGCCAAAGCCTGTTTGGGTTTGCTCTGAGTCGGGAGGGAGCTGAAGGGGGTGGCAGGAAAATAACAGGTGGCGCAAAGTCAAAGGCTTGCAGCATTTCCAGGAATCTCAGCTTGTATTTTAGAGGTAAAGTTACACTTTAATCCCAGTGCATTTCCTCATTTGAAGCGTCTTTGTGAATATTTATTTGATAAACAGGCTGTGAAACATTTTCCACCAGACCTAATAGGGGAAGAATTCTCCTTCCTCTTTGCAGCAAGCAAGGAGAACCCCACTCAGTTTAATTTAAACCTTAGCTTCAAACTCCTCGTGTGAAATGGACGCAAAGAGCAGCACAAACACGTTCGTTTGTTGTTTGAGCCACATTCGCTCCCCCCAGCAGCTGCCCACTCGAAAGCTGACAGCGGAAAATCAAGGCAAGCAGAGCCTCAGACAGGAATGCACGAGGGGCTTTGCTTGGGCTGATTTAAATACATTTAGCACAAAACCTCCTGGTTTAGACAAATCTGGAATTAAGGCTGCCGTAGCTGCTGCGAGTCTGCAGCGTAAATGTTCAGTGTGAAGCAAGGCTACAGGCAGGGAGAAGTCACATGCCTGGCCTTCATGTAGTGTCAGCTTACAGAGCTGGCCCGGCTCACCAGAGAAAAAGGAAAGCTGTAATACAGCAAACCTATTAAACCAGCACCTGTTATAGGCATCAAAAATAAAACTGAGCTTCTAAAGAGGGGCTCCGCACCTCGGGCAGGGTTCTATTAATATGCCAGCACATTTTCAAAATTAGCGTACGAGGGAGATCACAGGACTAGAAAGAGAGAGATTTAAAAAGTTCAGGGTTTGGTTAGTGTTTCCATCCTGGCGAAGTATTGAAGAAACAAAATGCTGGAGCCAGAAAGAATTATGGGGTTTGCTACTGGAGGACAGGCAAGGTTTGGTGTCAGAGACTGACCATGCAAAGAGAGGGAGATCAAAGGCAGCGTAACCGGAGATGGATCACATACACTGTGACTAACACATGCCTGGAACTACCTGCCCTCCTCCTCCTCGGCTCAGAGGAGATGGAGATCCAGTACTGATCCTTCCAGAAACACTAAAGAAGATCAAAGACGTGGGTTCCTAAGTTTTCACCTTACATGATTTGCTATTTGATTTTAGCCTGTCATTCACTACACAAACACAAAAAAATAATAAATAAAATCATGGTTTCAGAGTAGAGTGCAATGCCTGAGTAATTTTCCTAACATGGCAAGAAGGGTAATGGATAATCTGGAAGATGAATTTGTGTTTACAACAACAGCAACATAAATGTTTCTGCTTTTTCTGGTTACCTCCTTACATTCAATAACTGAAGATCTCCTGAGTGATTTTTATTAACATATGGGAAGAAGGAAGGGGAAGAATGTCACTGGGACCAGCAAATCAGCTTTGACTCAAAAGTTCAAGCAATTTATCAGTGTAGAACTTTTTACACGGTTTTAACATTTTACTCACAAATTTTACTTTCAAAGACTTATTTCAGAACCCATTTTTTTCTCTACTGTAACTCATGAAATGTCTGCCTTGGAGTAGAGTGAAGCCATCTCTGCAGCTGAAGATGAAGTAAACGTGAAGGTGACATGCTGGAAGTCTGTGTCAAGCCATCCTCCAGCTCTTCACATGAGACCTTCCCAGAAAAACTGAACTGCCTGCTGTACATGAGCCCTCACACTTCCAAGTGCTCTGGAAAGCCCCGCCAGTTGTCTGACACTTTGCGTTGTCATATCAGCCTTTCCAGAATAATCTACAAGATTTTGTACTGTCACAAGAATGTGTATTTCTATCCAACACAAAAACTGTATTTGCTTATGGGAACTGCCCCACTGTCCCCTCAGAGCAAGGCTGCATGGGTTGCTGTTCGGACAGGAAGCAAGGATGCATGGAAGCAGCCCCCAGTTTTCTCAGATGCTCTGAATCACTCCTTCCCTGAGGAATCCTGGCGGATTCCCAGGCTGTCACAGATACAGCTCTGTTTGTTCAGGTGCTGGCTGCACACACAGCAAGAGCAGAGCAGTGTCAGGCCAGGCAGCCACTGCATGTTAGGGTCAGCCACACAAAACAAACCAACCCAAAAAACACCAGCCCCAAATAGCCCAAAACCAAAAAAACCCCCACAAATCCCAAACCACTGAAAAAGCCACTTGCGTCATTTTTTAAGGATATCTAAACTTTACCTTAAAGGTTTATATACTCTACCTAAAACCATAGGTCAGGATCTTCCCTCTCCCTAGCACTCCTTCAGAAAAAGGTCTAAAATGCAGCAAACAAATTCCATAACCATTTTACACTGTTTTTCACTTAAAATTATATATAGGAATAATGTAGGAACAAGCTGATGGAGCTATTCCAACTGTATCTAAGTACAGCAGAAAATCTGAAGGAAATTTCTTCATCTGCTGTACATCAGCTTCAAACCAGATACATTCCAGGGGGCTTTTATTTATCAGGTCATGTTCTCACCCTGTTTTGTGGTTTAGGATGGAGAAGCATGAAGCGAACTACCCCCAGCTACACACAGCTGGGACAAGACAGGGGAGTTAAAAAACAACCTGGATTTGGGGGCTTTTTGAAGATAGAGGAGATGGAAAAAAAATGCAACCTTTCACAGTGAAGTGACTGTGTCTCTGTTCCAGGTCATGGATGTTTAGAGGCAGAAATCAGTCTGGGAGATGAGATTTGCTAATTCACCCCTTTGTGCCTGGGAGCAGCTGCCACCTGCAGAGGGCTGTGCTATGAACTCTGCTCCCACAAGCAAACACTCACTCACTGCAGTCAACAGGACTATTGATGTGAGCCCAGTGTGACCCAGGGGCTATGTTTTCACTGCCTATTAAAGGCTACTCTGTGGCCACTCACGGGACCAAGCTCATCTGCCTCTCCCATTGATGGACTGCAACCACTGACCCTGGTGCACTCCCAGTGGCCTCAGAGCATCCTTGTGCCCGAGGTACCCAACCACGGTCAGATGTTATCCTGCTGCCAGGCACACTCGCACAGCTCTTTCATAAGGCAGCCACATGGATAAGAGGCAGGGATCAAGCATTCTCTTTAGAATCTTTCAGCTGGACATAAGCAAAGGCCTGGATCTGATGAACAAACATTAATAGGTTTTGTTGGGTTAAGTATGAACTGCCTGAAGGAAAGCCTTTCTTCTGTTGTACCCCAAACCACTACATACCCAGTGAGATACTTTGAATATTTCTGCACTAGCACTGTTTATGTAAACTTTCTGACTTCTTACATGATCTTACTCTGGGTGCTAGATCCACTGAGGTAAGTCATGTCATTTTTCAAAGCTCTCTCCCTCACTTTGATCTGCATTTCCTTTCACTGGACTTTGACTTGCTACCATATGATTTTGGATATTTTTTGCAACATGCAACTTCCTAAGCCTTCAGCATTTCATTTCATTAAGAGAACAAAATGTGTGGGATGGGAAGGATTAGAAGTTAGTCATCTTTAAAACAGAGGCGGTCTTATCTCTTCAGCAGATTACACAACCTGCTATGACATCAAAGCAAATTAGGATTCCCAAAGACAAGACAGTCTCTGTTATGGGCACAGTCCCCCCATCAGCAACTGGGTGGTTCTAAGTGGACCAGCTCTCTTCTGGTTACACTGGATGTTTCATCAAGATTGTGCTCTGTAGCAGCTTTTAAAATGATGTATTCACAAAGGGCACAGATCCACTAAACAGGCTGCGCAGAGCACCTCTCATTTCTGTGACAAGCCTTCCTGAACTTTTATTAACTCAGTACCAGAGCACAACCTCAGGGCCTTGTGTGCAGCTTGACCCCAAACCATCTCAGTGATTATCTGCAGAGCCCTGAGCTCATCCATCAATGGAGGGTGCACCTGCAAGGGCTGGGGCCAGGTATCTCCAGCAGGGGCTGCCCAACCTGTGATGCAGTTTGGCCAAAGGCACAAGGGAGGGACAGGATCTCTAAGCCACTGAACACCATCACTGCTGGTTTTGAAAGGGGCAGTTTGCAAGCACTCATAGCTGTACTCATAGCTGTACCAGCCTTTCACCTCCAGTTCTCTGTCCAAACCATCACTCCTGTCACTTCTCACATTCCCTGACCTCCATCTGGAGCAAGCACTGGGAAAGGCTGCAAAGGATAGGAGAGGCTCTTCTGTGTGCTGAACTCTGCTAAGGAGGAGAATTCTCCTATGGGAATAGAAGGAAGAGAGTCATATAAGGTAAATGGCATTTTTCATGCAAGAATGCAGGAAACCACAGGGCTCTGCACCAGCTGTCTGAATGGGGTCGTGGCACTCAGCAGAGCCTCTTTGAAGGAAGGGCTGCATCAGTATTTGAAAGGGGTCATTCAGTTGCTGGCAGATGACAGTCAGGTCAGTGTTTCCATGCTCTACATCTCATGTCTTTGGTCTGCTACTCTCTTGCTCTGTCACTGGCTTTTCCTCTTGTGCTTCTCCCTCAAGGGCTTTCTTCTGCTGCTGATAGATGCCAGCCAAACTCAATTTTCTATCACAAATTAAATGCGTAAGCAACTCCTTGAAGCCAGGAAAGAGGCCAACTTCACCCCACCAGTTTGCTGCTCTGGTGAGTTCCTGCTCTCCACAGCTCCGCGCTAGCACAGTGCCTGTGCCAGGGCCGCTGCCAAGGCCCCCCACCTTAGCACTGGCCTCAGAGATGGGTCAGGCTCGTGATAAGGAAGAACAGACATCTAAAAATCAGATCCAGCCCAGATGTCAACTGAACTAGCACAGAGCAGGGGCTGGAGCAGAAACAGCAGCTCCCTTTCATTTCGTTGCATGCAAGTTTTGTGTTTCTAATCAACAAGGATGGCATTTCCATTTGAAAGCCAAGAAGGTCCAAAAGCACACGGCATGGAGGCACTTTTATCCTTAAACCCTGATACTGATTTTAGTTTCTCTTTGTGTAATACATGATCAAAGTAAATAAGATCCACCACAGCCTAGAGAGTGCATGTGTTTTGTGGGTGGTTTTGTTTTGCTTTTGTCTCTCCATGGGAGTGAGGAGGGGAAAATAACACAAGCAGAGAAGCAATTCAAGTGCAAACCAAATGCAATGGCTTTGCCAGTGATGCTGCAATTTTAATCCAAATTGTAACTGCAAGCAGACTTCTTGATAGCATGCACTGTCTGTGTCTCTAAGCCACAGTGTGACACAGGGGCTTTTCCCATCTTTGACAGGAACACAATGAAAACAGGAGGGTTTAACTACACTGATGATAAGGGAGGTAAAGAAAGGACAACACACTTGAATTCATCTTCCAGACCATCAAACTCTCTGTCTCACGGAACTTGCAGCAGAAGCTGCTAAAAGACCTGCCTCTTGAAAAAGGCAGCATTTGAAGAAACACATTTTTGACTGGCCAGTCGAACTCCTGTTAACACTTGAGAGATGTAGATAGGCTGGCGCTCTGTCTGCTCCAACATGACACACACTTGTGCTCTGTTGAAAGGGCTTATCTGTCTTGTCAGCAAGGTCACAGGAACGGGGATTGCCTCTGGGCAGACTTCACTGAGCTCTGCTCACACTGCTCAGCCTGCAAGAAGGAATGGCTCCTATGAGAAAAAGTAGTCAGCAAAGAAAAGAGCTGCTCTACACAAGACCAGGCACCCTGTTGCTAATGAAGCTCATCAAGTAGGAAGGGTGGCTTTGGGAAACCCCAGAACAAGGTGTCAAAGCATCCAGGGAAGAGGAAATTTGGGTTTTAGAGTAGAACTGCCTCTGTGCTAAGCCAGGCTGGGGTAAAACAGGCAGTTCAAGCTTCCCTGGTAAATATCTTGTAAAGTCTTAAGCATTCACCACCACTTAGCCAGCAAGTTCTTCAAGCTTCTTTAGTAAGACCATTTACTTCTTCAGTTCCTCCTATTTTGAAAAAGATCACTGCTCTCTCAGGAAAACAACCTTGAGGGCAAAAATATCTTGGTAAGATCACCAAAAGGTATTCCTTTTCCAGGGCACCTGAGGGTTTACAGAAAGTCCAATCCCTTAGTCTGATTGCTCATGCTAATCACTGCTCTGTTCAGCAACTGCTTGCACAGTGTGCGATCTGCAGTAGATGGACTGGACAGGAAATTATATTTAAGTCCATGAGCCATTTATAGATTCTTTCTTTTGTCATCAACTCTTAATTCTACCTCTCCCCAATTCATTTTTATCTGCTCAGATCTGACCACTAACATAGCTGTCTTTTCACTCAGACAGCACTGCACTCCTGTTTCATTTTCCAGCTACCTTTGCTATTTTCCCTGATGTGCAATGAACATTAAATGGTTTGACAGGCAGAACATCTACTCACCCAACCACTTAGTCCCAATCAATATTCACGTGGAATTCCTGTTAACAAGCAGGAGTTATGCACACAAACGTGAGGGAGGGTGGCCTCTCAAGTGATCACTTCATCTGAAGGTGTGACAGATCACTTTCTCATCTATCTTAAGCAGCAATTGCATTTTCCACGCTGCACACCCCCAGCAGGGCTGCTTTTGCAAGATAATCACTTTTGACATGATCTTTATTGTTCACTTCTGCAATTAACTGGGGAATTTGACATGGGTTAAAAAAAAGAGAAAATCCAGCACATAGCTGGCTTTTATTCAGTTAAAAATGAGCTTTCGATGGACTTTTTTGCTGATCTCTTACAACCTGCACATAGAAGGATCACGTTCAAGTGAACATTTTCTTCACCCTACACTATTCCTAATGGTGCCAGTGTTTTATGCCTCCCAACTTAAACCCCACAGTTCTACCCCCACCCCTGTTCTTACTCCTCTCTGGGCATCTATTTCATGCTCTGAGCAAGCACCAGGATACAACCAGGATAACTGAGGACTAACTGGTCAATCTCAGTAGGGAAGCAGGAACACATACTGTGAGTTTCCTGATACTGGGCAATTTTGTTAAAAAAACTGAATTGGCTAAGCTTTCAGAGAGGAAAACGGAGAGAGATTTTACCCCGAAATAATTCAACTTTACTGTAGCTTCAACTTCACTTTTAGTCACCTCTAAGCAAATTTAATTGCCATTGCCAGCAGTTTTTAGGCAGGAAACTCCAATATGCTAAAAAAACCTTTCAACTCAGCAAGTTATTTATATTTGAAATCTGCTTGGTCTGTGAAGAGTAACAAAGGAATTGCTTTTGTGGATGTGTGCTTTTTTTGCCATATATCATTAACTGAGACAGTCAATCTACCACAGATATTAATAGTAGCAAGTTTGGGCTATTCTAAGGCTCAAATATGAAGCTATTTTTCATACTGACCTTAACAAAAGATCACGGTTGCAAATGACCCTAACAACTGATCTAGGCTTGATCTGCAGAAGGACAGAACTTGGAAACCACTTTGTGTATTGTACATAAAGTATGCACCTGCCCTTGGAAATGCTTTACACCCAGGAATTCCATCTGCCCTGAGGTAGATCCTCCTCAGCTCGGAGGAAGCAGATCCACCCAAAGGGGAATTTACTTTGGGGTGTAATGAATATGTAGGTCATGCACAAGAAGATCCTGTTCCAGTATTGCAACTGCTAACCTTGTGCTCTGTCCCACGAGACAACTGGTGCCCTCTCCTTCCTCCAGACACACACTAACCCAGCACAGCCTGCAAAGCAGCACACAGATGCCAGAGCAGAGCTGGCCTAGCTCAAAGCAATTCTCTACAGAAGAAGCTGCCAGGGCTGCAAAAAATGCTTATCCTTGTTATTAAATACATAATAGGGCAGCCTCCAGGGCTAACTGGTATTTCATGAGCTGCCACCAACTTTCACTATCTTTATCCTCTGGCCAATTTTTACACTCTGCTCTATGTGCCCAGATTACTTTCTGATGCTCTTTTGTTGAGTCTGATAACTGTGTGCTTTACTGCTGTTGATTTTCTAGAAGAAATGATTACTCATTTCCCTGGAATAGCCTCAGATCCTTTGCCATTTCCATGTGCTTATGTTATATATAAAAGCTCAAAGAAGACATGCAAATGATTAGAACAGTTCCAAGAGCCCAAAAGAGAAGTCAAAACAGCATCTCTTCTGGTGCTTGGGAGCACATGATTAATGAGTGTTTCCTCCACTGGGAAAGGCTCCTGCAGTCTTTGGCCTCAAAAACTTGCCAGTTTTACACACCAGAGCCTTAATATGAACTCTGAGCAAAACAAACTTAAGAGCTGGGCCTCAGAATATCTTATGCCTGTACAATGCTGCACACTGAACAGCCTGTCAGCATTCTTCTAATTTTCCCTTTCCATATTAATGTATTTCACATTCAAACCCAGAAGCTCAGTAGTATAGCCTGTAATGTGGACCAAACTCTCAGAAAGCAACTCTCCCCATCTCCAAGGGGAATTGCCTAAGCAAACACTGGAGAACTGGCCCCTGCAGACATTACACCTCCTAGGTGATGCAAGCAGAGGCTGGGGGTGAATCTGCTCCCACTTATGTATCTACACATGCCTACACCACTTTGCCTTAGTTCCCAGAGAAAGTTTTCTTTGGGCCAATAATTAGGAAGAGCGGAAGGCAGCGTGGTTTTCTGAGCTGCCCAAGGCACGTCCTGCACACAAGCAGAGCCTGCTGACTTCAACCAGACCCTGCATCTGAGTCATCTGGATTTTGTGCTTATGAGCACAAAACCTCTTGCTGCGACCCAGATGGAATTAACAGAGTAGTCTCCTTATTCCTAATTGTTAGATCATCCCTTTTTAACTCCAGCAAAGATGACTTGCAGATTAAACCCCTTGGGGGTCAAGGCAGTTGTTCTGTTTGTACAGCAATTAGCACAGCAGGATCCCAGGCCACAAATGGCCTCCAAGGCTACGTCTGTAATGTCGTGTTAGCTCAAACTCCATTCTTCCTGTAAGCCAAACTTCCCAGCTCTCAACACCGCCTACACAGAGGTTTGTACTCTGGCCTAGCCAGGAACACGAAGTGAGCTCACACCTCGTGTAGGGACCAGCTCAGGCTTGAGCTGTGCTCTACGAACAGCACAGAGGGCAGCAGCTTTGAGCTCTTCCCTCTCACAGGGGTCACCCTGAGAGGCTGCCATGGACAGAGCTGCAGCTGCACTTCTGATGCTCAACCAGGTCTGCACCACCTTGACTTGAAAAGCGAAGATGAAGTGAAGCCACAGATCTCAACCCCACTACCCCAGCTCCCGGGACATCTGGCAGAAAGGAAGGTGTATTTGTGAGATCCCTCTCAGAGCAGCAGAGGACAGACTGCTTGCATTGTTTCAGCTCACAAAGCAAGACACCTTTGTCTTGGGTGAAAACAAAACAGCAGCTCAAAGAGTCTAATGGACCACATGGGTTTTCAGAAAGAGTCTCTGTAAACCCCATCTGAAAACATAAGTGAAGCAGTGCAAACAGCACTGAAATAACAGCTGATTTCCCTCGCCTTCACTCTGAAAGAATGAGGCAACAGCTCAATAGTGTGATCCTGATTCTGTCACATTATGGACCTCTAAGAACAGTCAACTTTAATCTAGTACAAAGGTCTAATGAGAGTCGAAGAAGATCAAAGTTAGACAAGAAACAAAGGTCACAATCTTAACAGTGTGGCTAATTTAACCAGAATTATAGTGAAATCCCCAGCACTTCAGAGGAAAAGCTCTACAAGAAACCACGCAAGTCAAATGGAAGAGGCTGGCTGAAGTCTTTGACCTGTCTTACCTGACATCCAGCTGGAATAGCATAGCGTATCCTCCTTTCCATGAGGATCATGCTGCCCCAACCAGCATCTAAACTCATCAGCCCTTTTTCAAGCAGTCCTAGCATGTCCCCTGCCACTCCCAGTTTCCAATTCTCCATGTATCTACTTTTCAAATTTTACATGATACATTTTGCCTAGGGCACAGTAGAGCACTTACCCTTCTCCTATGAGCTCTCTGTTTAATTACAGTTTAATGTGAATTGATCTTTACATTAATGAGTCTGTAAAGAAGATTGATTTTCTTCAAGAGACTTTTCTGCTCAGTTTGGCAGCAGAGTGGACCTATTGATTTCACTTCCTCCAGTAAACACACTGCAGTGTCACGGCATCTTCTTGTGAATCAGCTAATCCTATTTCACACCCTTTTGCTCTAAAAATCCCTGTTCTCAGTTCCTTGTTGTCTGTGCTTATACAGAGCAAGATAATGGGGCCAAAGCACCTCAAACAGCGCTGCCTGTTGCTAACACACAGCTGACTGCTGTGGGTCACTTTCCCCTTTGTATCTAAATGGCTGGAGGCTTAAAAGACTTACAGTGAAAGAAATGAAAGTTATTTTTAAGTGTTTAATCTGTTAGCTTCCTTAATTCCCAGCCAGCTAAGGATGTGGCAGAGCATGGTCTCTTTACCATGCTTGCTCCTGAGGTCTGCTGAGCACTCTCCCCTGAGCCCTCCAGCTGCCCAGCAGCCCATGTCAGAGGATGCTGCCTGAACCAGGCTTGGAGCCAGGGCAGAGGACTAGGATCCACTTCCATCATCCTGTCCAAATGCTCCAAACCCCTCCAGGATGCAGTTACCCACATGCAGGTAGATGCAGCAGCAGTGAAGACAGGCCCCAGAGTAAGGGCTGAGCTTGTGCCTGCTCGAGGGTTTGTAGGAAACCCATAATAACAGAGCAGTGCAGGGCTGATTGCAGCTCCTTTAACCTGGCAAGCCTAAGAGGTCTTCCATGCAAGTTAGTGAGGAAGTTGGATATAAACAGACTAAGTTCTGCAAATAAATGGTTTCTTCCATGATCCATTTCCCCACCAGATCAGGTAACAGGGTCTTCTCGAGAGCCTTCAGAGTTAACACACTGTAGCTGCACTGGGATGGGAAATCCTCAGCCAAGGGCATGTCAGAAAAAACATCCTGCCATCAACTCCCAAATGTCCAAGTCTAGGAACTGTAACTAAATTACAAATGCTGTGGGAATTTCAGGCAAGGTTCTCCTCTCAGCTATTCCAATGTAATTTCGGAATGAATCCAGATTCAGTCTCTCCCTCTCCCAGCTGAATTTCCTGGCTTTTGTTTGCACTAACAGATGTTTGCATTTAATGTCTGTCTTTATTTGGTAACCCCTACATAGATTATTTTTCCCTTCTGTTCTATTAAAAGCGTTATCAAGTCCCTTATGTTTGCTCTTGCTGAAATGAACAACTTTGGCAATAATTTCAACGTGGAAGGCAAACAAACTGATTCTTCGAGGAATAACTAAACTGAACCAAACTTCATGGCAGTATATTAGGACAAAGCATTTTTGATACATATGTTATGTCTGCATCCATCTGCAGCCTGGGACATCCAAAGGCTTGCAGAAAGCTTTGAGAATTCTCTCTTCAACAGATTCTCACATGCTTACATATATACTTAACTGTGGTCTCACAGCCTGTGGTCCTCACACATGTGGGGTCAGGCAAGTTTTGGGTGACGGAGACAGGTATGGAAAGCCCAAAAGCACGGAATGCAAAGCAATGCTCATAAAAAACAAAACAAAACAAAACAAACAAACAAAAAAAACCCAAAAAAACCCAAAAAAACCCACCACACCACAACCAAAAAAACCCCCAAAAGAAAAAAACCAGCCAACAACTTCATGGGAAATTTGAGTTTGGCAGTATTCTTTCTCCCAGCCCCAAAAGGAGAAAAAGCGTGTTCTCCTGTTTAGGAAGAGTAGGAGATGAAGTAACTCATTCAGAAGGGCTGTTCTGAGTGACAAATATACAACCCTTGCTTTTATAATACATTAACAGTCCTTTGGAAATGCTTAACCACATGCAATATACAAAACCTACTTCAGAGGTTTGTGAGGTAAACACACTTCACACATTTCTAAACACTGAAAAAAAAAGGAAATGTATTTATTTTTCTTTAGTATTAAGAATACACTGTAACACTATACACTTAAACATAAACCAGTTTCTCAGTACACAAGTCTTCATTATGAGTCTTCACCCCGGGTTTGGTTTGGCAGCCTCCCCAGTTATTACTTCACAGATTGGAAGGCCAGAAGAAACCAGTATGACAATATAATCTGATTCCTTACATCATGAAGGCTAAATAACTTTACCCACCAATTTGCCTATCAAGCCTATTTACCTAGGGTTTAACTAAAGGACCATCTTTTACGAAGCCAACCAATTGATTAAAGACTCCCAAAGATGGAGAAAACTTCATTTCCTCAGCAAGTCATTCCAACGTGAGTCAGCAACATCGATTGAAGCAGGTACTTTAAAACATCTTTCAGGTTATTTTTACCACTGATAAAAATTAAAAGGAAATGCAAGGGGGAAAAGAAGTGGCATTCTCTAATACAAGCTGAACAAAGAGACCCTTCTTGCAGAAGTATGATAGCAGCATTACAAATCCTGCTATCAGAGTTATTTATGTGTAGCAGCTGAGGAGAGCAATTCAGATTTCTGGAAAGTGATACTAAGCAGGTTTGTTCAGAATACCATCCTTTTATCATTTGGCTTTGTAGCTTCTCCTTCCTTCTGCACCACTCTGAAATTTCAGAGGAGCTGTAAATCTACTGCCTTCCATCAGTCATTATTTCTCCTTTCCAAAGTGCTTATTTCATTTCAGGAGTAAAAAACCCCAAAGCTCCAGCAATTTGGTTCTTTGCCAATGGCTAAATTAATAGCAAAAATAACAACAGGGGCTTGTGGAACTCAGAGCATTTATAGACTTCATGAGAAAGAGAAGCCGATCTGGGGGGCCTAAAATTATATCCCTGGATGGCAAATTCTAGGCAAGCTTTCCATCCATAAATCAGATTTCTGGAGGTCTTTTTTGAATCCTGGTGCACAGCACAAATGTAGCAGCAGAGTCAGTCAACAGATCAAGGCTGCCTCACAGAGCCTTTTGAGCAAGAGAGGCCAATCAGCTGGTGCTGTGGTCACAGGGATTTTCCACCACAAGAAGTACCAAATCCATGGAAAACACCAATACCTGCCTGCAAGTGTACTGCAGGGCCATGCACGCTGAAAGCCACCACTTGAACTGCTCCAGAACTTTGCTGGAGTTCTTATTAGCTATAAACACGTCCCAGGAACCTGGGAGGTATCATGCTTACCTCAGCAAAATTCCTTCTCAGTGCACATTACAAGCAGACACATGCCAAAATAGTTTTAGAAATACACACTCTTTAGGTACTAAATAGTTTGATATTTTAATATTCTATTCCCTTCAGATGCACCACTGACCCAAGACCCTTGGTGGATGGTACACAAGGTCTCTCAGGTATCTAATGTGGCCATCTAAACTACCAAAGGCAGGAACTTCAAACCTGCTGCTGATCATGCTTTACAATCACTGCTCTCTCAAAAGAAAGTGTTAAAAAGAAGTTGAAAAAGACCATAAAAACAGGTCTGGAACGAGTTCCCTAAAAGATTAAGATATGAATAGTCTCCGGCTTTAAGAGGAAAGAAGAAATGATCAGAACAGGGCCAGGGCAAAACAGAACAATAAAGAAAAGGTAAAATTTAATAGCACAAGTATGACCTAATGGTAAAGGCAGATGAGAAAAAAGAAGTTTTAGTCAACCTGTGGAATTCACTGACGTAAGTTACCACTGACCATAAGCACAACACACAACCTCACACAAATCACACTACTCCAGATGATGTTTCTTAATTAAGGTGCCAGCAAGCCAAAAAAACAACATCTAGAGTCAACATGAATGAGTGTGACACCCACGAAGCTCTGAGAGGCAGCCAAACCCACCCCAGAGAGAGCCCAGAGCCCAAGGGCGGCAGTGACTTACAGGTGGAGGGAGCGGAGGCTGGCAGCAGCAGGTCCCAGGGAGGGAATGGCAGTCAGCTCGTTGTTGTCCAGTCGCCTGCAACAAATAGAAATTAAAGGCTGAAGCCAAGCAGTGCCCAAGGAGCAGGGGAGGGCTGACACTGGGGCAGAAGCCTTCATCTTAAGGGGTTTGTCTGGACCTCTGATGGCCACACCTTACTCTTTTAATACACGAGAGACACCATCACTGGTTCCTCCTCTCTTTACGAGAGGAAGGCTTTTTTGCCCCTCTGCCACCCACTCCCTAAAGCTCCAGGCAGGAAAGCATTGTTCCACAGCCCTCCACAGCCTGCGTGTCCAGAGCGAAGCCTGAGACAGGAGACTTTTGCACCTTAAGGCCATGTGTCCCCCTGCCTCAGGACAGGAACTGAACCCCTTCCCCAGCAGCAGCCCCTGCTCAGCCCCCTCCACACCAGGTCAGGGGCTGGGGGCACAACCGACGGGCATCCTCCCCACACCGGGACCAGCTCTGAAATCCCAGAGGCATTTCCGCACAGAGGCAGCAGCAGCAGGCGGCGCTGGGCACGGTAATGGCACCAGGCACAGGGGCCCTGCTCCAGGCAGCTGGGGAGCACAGAGAGCCCCCACGTAACCGCAGGCCACCCGCTCCTGCTACCAAACGTCCCCTGCAATGCCGAGCTCTGTAAGTGTTCTTCTGACTGAAAACAGATCCTTGCCATGTGACTGGCTCTTCCTTGCTTTAAAGAGCCCTTGTTTGTACGATGAATTAGTCGATTAATTACTGTAACAGTCGCTCGTCTGGCTGCTTGAAAATTACCTAATTTCTCAGCCTTCTTGCCCACTCCCCCCTCACCACTGCAGTGATCACAGCCAAGGGCTGGCCAGGCTGCCCAGCACCCCAAACCACCCCTGACCCCATCGCTGCCGCCCCAGGCACAGCCTCGCTGGGTCACTGCAGGCCTTCCAAGTGCTTCCCTTCTGCAGGGAATCCTGAAAAAAATCACAATTTGGGTGCAAAGGGCAGCATCCCAGGACTGCACAGCTGAGGTGTGCTAAGCCAAAAGCACAAGTAGGGGCAATCCTGAATTATATTGGTGGTGGTATTTTTTTCCCCCCCCTCTTCTTTCCTTTAACACTATTTTTGGCAGGTGGGAGAGGGCAGTGGCACATTCATCCCAGAACTTCCCTTCTGGCTCCTCTGAGAGGAGGCAAGATATTTGATTTCACGAGGAGTTCCAAGCACTGCTGGGATAAAAGCTTTCCTCTGCCTCTGACATTATACCCATGCCTTAAAATGTAAGGGAAAAAAGCCAGATGCATTGCAATTCAGCAAGGAGCTCCACTCTGCAACTAAAAGCTCACTGTTGCTCATTTTACAACATGGTCTAGAGCATCCAAAGGTACAGAACAAGCTGGAAAGAGCTTTAAAATGCTTATTTGAGCACGTTTTCATTAATGACTGAGCACCTTCTTAAGAAGAAGGAGCCTGGGTCAGCTCTGGTTAAGCAGCTCTGACACCAACCAGCATCTAACAACTGGTCAAACCCTCCTCTGACGTAAGTGTGATATTCATATATCAGCCTCCTGTCATGGCAGGAATCAGTCAGAAGTGGTTCTCCCACCTCATTTTCTCTCTTGGCTCACAGGCACCATTTGCTGACACAGAGGAGACAGCCAAGCTCTGTATTAGCCTGGGATTTCCCACTCATCCTCCCTTTTTCGCCTATGCAAAGGAATTAAAAAGAAAAAAAAAAAAGAGAGGGGAAAAAATCCCTCAAAACAGAACAGCCATGCTCAACAATTTTTAACTTCCAATCTCCTTCCCCAGCCCTCATCTTTGACGACACAAACCCTCTGGATGCTGAGGGAGAGGAGGAGGGGGGGGCCACCCGTATAAAATATTTACAGTCCAGTTGCCAGGCTGGTGTCAAGCTGAAATGGAGCCTGCTCAAAAATAGCACAGCTCTCCAGAGCTTTCAGTGAAAGGCACTTTAGAAAATAAAAGGTGAGTTGTTTGGAGAGGAATTTTAGCGTGGTTACTACTTTCTTTGCTACCAATGAGCTTGGAAAGCCTGAGAGCCATGAAACCATCAGCCTGGTGGATTCATGATCCGTATGACCTGAGGAGACCCCAGAAAGGACCCCAAGACCTACCCCTACCCTCCATCCATGCTTCCAACCAAGGAATGAGAACCGATGGGCACCAGGGGACTGTCATCAGATGAAGTCACCAAAGGGGATGAGAAAGATCAAGTGTCCTGAAGGAAAGTAATGTCCCAATCCAGCCCCTACCCTGAGCCTCCACCGCTTATTTCAGAGCAAGTCTGCATCACTTTGAGCCACTAAATTTCATCCTACACAGACTTAAAACTTTTTTTAAAAGCTTCTCATAAAAGCCACCAAAAGAAACCATATAAACAACTGCCTAAACTCAAGGAAAGGGAAAAGTGTAGGGTAAATTCTGTTATGACTTTATCACAATCTCAGTAAAGCAAAGCAGAGCATCGAAGATAAGATACGAAGTTTAAATCTTTTGGTCTGAAAATATTTTCTTTAAATCAAGGGAAAACAAAATGTTTTCAAAATATACCACACTAATTATCGACATGGAGAGACACACACAGAGTTTTAAGCCTTGTGTAATGCTCAGGAACCACAGACAGCACGTTTGAAGCATCATGGGAGGTTTCAGGTCTTATCAATGCATCTATTATTTGGGGCAATCTCTTTCCCTGAGGGTGCCTTGGGTTTGCCCAGCACAGCAAGCACAGAGAAACACTGACTTACTCTCGAGACAGGCCACAGCACGATGCTTATTTCACGAATGTTTGTAAAGTGCCTTAAAAAAGTCCCTCAGAAAGAAGATGCTCTGGCAATGTAGATGTGGTTCTCCTTGTGAAATGAAGTTTATTTCAGTGGTCTGTGGTTTAGCTGTTATTCAAAAGCAACCAAGATTAGTAGATAGGGTTTTTAATAGAGCTTCTTCCTCACACTTCCCAGAGTCTGCCTTCCAGGCTCTGCTCCAGACCTCTGCCTCCCCTCCAGTCTCCCATTTCTGACTGCTGCCTTTCCCTCCTACTCACTCATCTGCTCTCTCCCTGTTCCCTAACCCTGTCTTTCTGACACAGCAAGCAGCTCTTATCTACCCATTACTTTGTGGGCTGCATTACTTATCTCCCCTGAAACCCTGACACCTTTTTATAGCATCTGACTGTTCAGTGCAGGGCTTGTCCTGCTCTACACACAGGCAGCATTTTGCTCAAGGGAATTCCCTCCCTGGGGAATCAGAAGCCACACACATTTTCCACCCCATGCTCCCCGAAGTCACACGCCTTCAGGCACTTCCATGAATAAAAGCTATTGCTAAGCCACAGTCATGTTAGGATAATTCTAAAGTCTCACAGGGATCAGGGCTGCAATTCTCTTCTTTAAGCACAGAGCAATTTAAGGCTTTCCACAGTTAGAAGAGAAGCTGAGAAAACAGGTCCTACAGGCAGTGTTCCACTGACCCACATCACTCTCTCTAAAGATTGTCTAGAGCTGATTTCAGAGCACTGCAGTCACTTCTGATATACATTCCTCACTTAATCCTGATTTCCAGCAAGTCACTACTATTCATGTAAACAGAGGAGTCAGGGGCAATCAGGCCAGGAGAGAGATGCTACATTAATCCCCACAGTCCAATCCAGCAGGCATCAGTCAGGGAGAATTCCACTTTTTGCCTATTTAAGAATCACAGGATCTGGCCCCTCCATGAGTCCCAGAGCCAACACTTAATGAAAACAGACAGAGGACAAGAGAAAATGCTTGATAGAGCACAGTATTGTTTCTGAAAGGAAATGGTTTTTTTTCAGTTTCCCATGAGGCATCAGTAGCTCTTCAAACAGAGCCCAAACCTCAAGTATGCCAGCGATTCACCAGGCAAACACGAGCTCATTACCTCAGCCCACCGCCTGCAATTGCAGTCACTCATTTTTTAAACCCCAAAATCAGAGCTCCAGGAATCCCTGTGAAGGGCTGACACTGCAGCCCCTCTCTGAGGGGAACTGCTGAGCCTTCTCAGAGACCAGGAGCTAGGAAAACCTGCAGTTCCCCAAACCAGGTTTCTTTTACCAGCAAGGAGGGTCTGGCACAGCCACTCAGACCTTCACCAGCTCCTCTTTTCCCCACCAGAGCAGAAGACAGTTCTGCTGGTTTAGGCTCTCCTAGCAAAACTTCCAACAGAATTTGTTCTGGTTCCAAAAGGAGCACAAATGTCTGAGAGAGAAGGAGACACAGTTAAGTGCTTTGTTATCCACTACACTACACCTTTGTTTCCTGGGAGATTTGGGCTAGGTTGGCATCAGGTATCACAATCCAGGCTGTTCTGCCTTGCTTCAGGGTTATGCTTTCAGCAAGGAGCTTTGTGTGTATGTTCAGGTGTGTGGAACTGCTCCCTCCAAGCATTGCACAACACCGAGGGAGGCAAACTCCAATGATTTCCAATAATAGCCCTGCTGTTTTAATTGGGATGTTGTGTTCTAATTGATTAGTTTAAAAAAAGAAGCCCAGGTACAATATGGAGGGAAAAAACCTCCCCACCAAGTCTGACCTGCTCATTCAACTTAGCTAAAGGAAGGCACTGTCTTAGGAAACAAGATATAATTTCCTCACAGCCCACAAGCAGCCCTGGCAAAATACAATTAAAACCTTTGAAGGAATACTTACACTTCCTGCAGGTTCGACAGCTCTGCAAAAGCAGAAGGATCAATCTCTGCCAACTTGTTGTAGCTCAGGTTTCTGTTAAAATAAAAGACAGTGTGATCAGCAAACTGCTCAGCAAAATAGAGTCATCTTAATTATTCTGGATTGCACTGGGAGGGTTTGGGGTTTGGGTTTTTTTAAAAGAGAGCTTAAACGAGAGAGCAGCACTTTTCTGCTGAATACATGAGTCAATTTAGTTCCATGACAAAAATGTTATCTAGCTCTCCCCAAGCTTCTTCCTCTTTTGCATTAGATTAGTGTGGTTTTAATTTGTCTTCATATTACACAATTACATTTATTATTCTACTATTGGTTATTCACAACCGCAAAACTAATCACAGATGAATAGGATATTTCCTGACAAATTAAAGTCTGAACTGAAACAATCAACAAACCTTCCACTAAATATTTTATAGCTGTGCTCACACAAGAGTATTTTTTTATACCACTGTGTGTTACACACAAAATACACAAATATAGGTATGGGCACTACTGTGTGTAAACATAAAATATATTCAACATTTTGTAACAAGATGATATTATTCATCTCTCTCTAAACGTGGGGGGTTTTGTTGGTTTTTTGTTTTGTTTGGGGTTTTTTCCTTTTTTTTTGTTTGGTTTTTTGGTTTTTTTTTAATAAGTGAATACAGTTTTCAAGCCACAGAGCAGTACACACTTTGGTCCTCAACAACCCCAGCCAACACTCTCCAACTGTCCAACAGCCCATATCTAAATCTAAATCATATTCTAGCACTGATGGATGACAAATGGGTTGTGCTGTATTATCTGAAAGCAGCCTGATCTGCCGCACAAGACATTCCTGACTGGAAACACATCCAGAGCTCAACAAGCTCCAGGAAGAAACACATTGCAAGGATTGCTAGGGACAGCAAACAGGCAAAATAAAGCCAATTAAGTGCCAACTCCAGAAACCACAAGCAAGAGCTTTGCCATGCTCTGCTCTAGCATCATACAGTGCAAGGGCAGAGTCTTCCCTCCGAGATTTGCACTCTCAGCACACCACACAGGACAGGTCAAACCTGCAGCCAGGGACTAACCAGATCAATTAAGACCAAGTGACTAATGATGCAGAAAGTAACAAGTGCTTTAATTACTATTCTGTATGCAGTGCCGGCATGTTTCTGTGAGTGTGTAATCCAAAGAGGGAGGAGGCAAATTGATGGGTGGTAGCAAAAAAGCAACCACAGTAGATTGTAAGGAAATTGTGAGGGGGACTTGTTTAATTTCACTTTGCTCCACACCCTGCTCTTGGATATTACCCTGGGTAAAATTCATCCCTCCTGCCTCCTCTGCAGGGAGGTTACACCCTCTTACTGCACCTCTGAACACAACCCAAAAGATTCACGGCCTGATTTGAGATAAGCCCTCAAACATTGAGCTGCTTATTCGAACCACCAAGCCAGTCTGACTAGAAAACCGGCCAATCTTCCCCGGTTTGGGTTTTTCTTTGCTTTAAACTGTGCCCACAGAAGGCAAGCAGGTCTGCAACCCCAACAGGAAAACAGGACCTAAGTCACCGAGGCACCTCCTGAACTTGCACCAATGCCCCATGACCCAAGAGCGGAGGCACACACAAAGAAAAGGCAGCTGCCAGAAGAGCACTGATGGAAAATACCTCCTGAAGTGCTCACACTAACACACTGCACTCTGTGGCGATGCAGAGGGAAATCCAGGCTCACAGCAACCTTACAGATACCAAGACTTGAAAGACTACAAAGCTTACCAACTTTGTGTGATTAGCAGGAAGTGATAAACACCTCTTTCAAGCTAGAAAGCAGATATTGATCACCTGCCTTTCTTGTAGGGCATTTATGGGAAGTCCTCAAAGCTTTCCCCTGCAAGAGGGAATAATTTGATGGCTCTCACATCACACCATTCCCCATCATTTCAGCTCGGAAGGCAGCTCCTTGCATCTTGCCCAAAATGTTCAATTTTTTGCCAATACCTGCTGTGGAAGAATGCTCTACAAATCAACACAGGCTGGCTCTTAACAGAGCCTAGAACTGAAGCTATACAGGAGTGTAAAACCTAACCAAGCATCTCAGTTTAAAATATGCTGTCCTGTAAGCCCCTACTGTCTTTTAAAACACTCAAGAGACCTTTAAATCAATACCAGCCTACAGCAGATATCCATTTCACTATGAACTCAAAGGCATTTATCTAAATAAAAGTCAAACTGCAGTTTAAACTCAGAGCGTGTTTGAAAACCAAGTCCATATTCATAGCACAATTACAAATTAAAGTGCAATTTGCCCAGAGATTACGTTACTACTTTTTTTTTAACCACACAGTAACATCAGGTTGGAGCTTGTCCCTGCCTGATCTACAGGCAAAAAAAAAGAAAATACAACAGGTAACATCCTACAGGCTCAGCACAGAAATATGAGCGACAAACTAAAAGGGGGAAATACTGTCAGACATGACAGTGCATGAATCCATCTGTTTTCGTGTATTTCTATGCCTTTTACTGCAGCCAAACTTTACATTTTTAAGGGAATGTATTTCTCCTCAACACATTCCACTGCAATAGGCTAAGAGGCTATTTTATGAAGCAAGAAACAAGAACATATGCACCAAAATTGATCATCCCTACACTTGCCAGAGGGACCAGAGCCCTGGCTGAGCCTGTGCTCAAGCACTGAGTGCTGTTGACATGAATCTCTGAAGTTCACAAGCAAAAAAACAAAGATCTTCATAAATTAAAGGATTTCAGGGTCACAGTTTAACGTCACCCAAAGTGACTTTCTGATTATTGCTGCTGCCATTCAGGACATTTGAACATCAGAGTCACTGCACAAATAGCTGGCTCTTCAGAAAGCACAGCCAGATTTTTAAGTTCCAGCAACAGAGAGACTTTCCAACAGTTGCTGCAGAAATGCAGGTGAACTCCATCCTCTTGCACACCAAGGTCTTCAGTTCTCCCCACACTACTCATTCCAACCACCATGTATCCTCAAAAGTACAATACACTGCTCAAACATCAGTGGGGAAATGAAAGCTAGAAATACAGTCAGTACAAAATAAACAGGAGACTTGAAATCACATAGATATGCCAAAATAAAGTTTACTGAGTTTCCGGCACTAGTTGTATTTTAACTTATACTAAAATATCCAAGAATTTTTAGCCTGAAGCCTTAGCAATCAAAGGATGTGTTTCCCAGAACTCTGATCCCCTCAGTAGGCAGTATTTGGCATGCCAGTCACAGTATTTTAAGTGAGAGAAAGAATTAACGTGCTCCAATAGATAGATCATTGGGACTGGGAGTCAGGAAACCTCTGTCTGTTCCTGGGTCTCTTAATCTCCTGCTGTGTGACCGGGTCATGTCACATCACCTCTCCAGAGCTTTTGTTTCCACAGCCACCCTTTGTCTGTCTTGTCTATTTAGACTGTAAATAAAATTGAGGTAGGTATTGTCTTGGTTTGCCTGATGCTGATGAAATGAGGCCTCAATCTTGGTAGGGCTCCAGCAATGCAAATAAAGAAGAGAACTCAAAACTTGAGGTCATGGGTGCTCACGATGCTCTCCCACCCCTAAACACGGGTCCCAAACGCCCAGCAGTGAAGGAAGCACTGCAGGGGCTTTAATGTCCCCACCAGGCTGGCCTCTCTGAGCAGAGCAGACCAGCAGTGCAGGCTGACTCGAGATGCCAAGCTTGGGGGCACACACAGCTGTCCCAGCACTGAAAGCTGTCACATTTGCTGTTCCTCTGTAGCACAGAAGGCATTCCTGCTCGAGGAGCCCCTTGGGGTGATACCACAGAGTCAACCTAATGGCTGGACAAATGCTTCTGCCATCAGTTTTCCAAAATGTCTTCCCCAAAGAGAGCCATCAACTCCAAACCCCTGTCCTTTCCCAAATCAGCACTTGCCCAACCCTCTGGGGTATCGCTCATCCTGGGCATCTCTTCAAAGCCACTTTATAAAGCATCACCTACAGTATTTTATGCCACTTCCAAGAGCCCATGTCTTTGGTGCACGTTCTGCCCATTTCCTAGCAGCCACACGTGAGGTTAGCTGAGCCCAAACATGGGAATGCCCACAAACTGCCCAGTGCCTGCTGCTCTGCATGGGTACGTGTTTCTGTTGATTTACTCATGGAAGGATATTTTGATCCCCCCCGGCAATTGTGGAAAGAAAAGTCAATGAATATAAATTCAGGACAAGAGCCTGGGCTGTGAGTCCAGGGAAGCATTCTATGATGGTCAGAAGTTTTACACACAGAGGAGAAAGAGCAGAACCACCACAACCTAAGTGGCCCCTAACATTCAGATTGCTTTTTACACATCAGCTTCTATTGAACAGGAAAAGTTGGCAGACGTTTTAAAACTTTATTCTGATTTACTGGTATGAGAAGTGCTCTGCATATTATTTATCCATTACAGACTTCAAGTCTTCCTTGTATTGGCTAATCCAACAATGTAGGGTTTTCCCCTCCTGTCACTAAGATGCCCATGATTGGGAACTGAGAGCCTGTTAAATCAATATGGGAAGGGCCCTGTTCTGTCTTTTCAGCCATTGCAGTCTCTAAATAAGAAAGCAGTGTTTGCCTTCAGTTGGCATTGTGAAAGTGGCACTGTGAATCACTGAACATTGCAGAGACTGAAATGAAAGTCTTGTTAAATAACTGGGTATGTTCAAACTCTCTCCCAAAGAAATAATGCTGTCACAGAGAAAGAGTCCTGCTTGCCAGTGAGGAGGGATCAGTCCGTCCTTTGACCTGTGAGAAGCCAACCCTGCCCCCTTGGGCAAGGTGCAGGGTAGACCACGAATTTATGGACAGGTTTTAGCTCTGCTCTGGGACCTTGACCAGTACAGACAAAAGCCACCTCTCGGCTGAAAACAGAGGTGCCTGTCTGCCTCACCAGACAAAGGAACAGAGACATAGATGGTTCCTGGTCTCTGCACACCACGATGATGGCTGAATTCTGTCCTGCAAGGTGAAAGTTTCCAACCCTTACGTCAAAACCATTTATCTGTCAGTGCAGAAGATTATGTCAAAAGTGTTTCTGCACCTTTTGATGACAGGCACAGGAGAGAAGGAGGATGGCTTGAAATTCTGTCACTGCCAACTGTGGCTTTCATTAAACACTTTGTCAACCGTTGTCATAACACAACTTTTCATTGCTGCTGCACAAAAGGGAGCCGTGGGCCCAGAACAATTGAGCCCTGCAGTAGAAATTCCTCTGGCTCATCTGTCGAAAGATAGCTGCCTAGTCTGCAGCTTACTGAATAGGCACCATCCTCTTCCCACTTGTTTGTAGATGGCTTTACAGCGCTGGAATGGAGGCCCCATGCACACTTGAGTGGGTATGAAAAGCATGGCTGCAGCTGAATTAGCTTGGGGATGGGGGCCAGGGGAGCAAGGGAAGGAGCACACTGCCCATGCTAAAAGTGTACAGCTGTGCAGGAAGAAAGCACGCTCAAATGTCTCTTTTAAACAAACTTGTGAGGTGCCAGAGAGATGCAGAGTCCTTGTAAGCAGTGACAGGTGAGCATTAATGCTGAAGCACAAAGCCATCAGAGATCGCAAGGATTCAGGTTGTTGTACGGACTGTCAGGACAGAGGAAGTAGCTTTAGTCTGTTTTGATTCCTGTGCACAGGACAGGTCCAAAGTCTGCTCCCATGAGGCAAGAGCAGCCAAACAGCTACTGCAGCCTCTGCTCATTGGACCTGTGCTCCAGTCCCTTCCTCTGGACAAGCTCCAGCACCTCACTGTGTGTCCTGTAGCAAGGGGCCCAGAACTGATCCCAGGAGTGAGTGCATGGCCTCGCCAGTGCTGAAGATGATCACTGGCCACACTACTGCTGATACAAGCCAGGGTGCCGCTGGCCTTCTTGGTCACCTGGTCACCCACTAGCTCATGTTCATATGGCTGTCAAGCAGCACCTCCTGGTCCTTTTTCACCAGGCAGCTTTTCAGGCACTGTGCCCCAAGCTGAGCCCCCTGTGATTTCTGTAACAAGGTACCCCGAGTACAGTGTGCTGCCTACAAGTGCAAAGCATCCAGCTTCCAAGAGACTCTGAGATGGAGCACAGAAATGGCCCACACCAAGCATGGGGAAGAGTTACCTCCTAGGAGGTTAAGAGCACCAAAACACGGGGCACCAGAGAGGTGGATGTGCCAAATTGCTGCTCTAAGTGCTTTGGAGAGAAGGGGACTCTGCAGGACACAGAGAGGCTACACAGCACCCACATGGGTGAAGCTGTACCCCACCACTAAGAGGTGCTGCTAGTGGCTCAGCTCATGTGCTCACTCAGGCTTTACTTATGTCCTTGTTCAAATTAGCAGCAGCAGCATCATATTGGCTTGGGTTAACAGCCTGCTCATATAAGGGGCTTTATGTGCAGGAGGGAGTCAACTTAAGGGCAGCCCTCAAGCCATAATATGAGCTAATTTGACAGTGAAGACAAACTTTGAGAGGTCATCCAGACACCAAGAAAACTGCACCATGAATCACTCTCAGTCATGACCAACGATACTGTCTAAAGGAAATTCCTGTAGCATGATCCCCAAAGAATTGATACCACACCAACTCCAGCGGATGCGTGCAGCCATTAATGCAAAGAACACTGATTAAAACCACACCACTGAGAAGTATTGTGCCAGACTACAATTTCATTTAGCATGTGGTTGGTATGGTCTGAGAAACTTGGGAATGATCTTACCTTCGAGTGACTTTCAGGGACACACTTTTCAGCCTTGGCCCTTCCTCCTGCTCTGCCACTCTGCACTCACAATTGGGGCGCACACAGATCACACATCTGGCACAGAGGTGCCTGGTGAGCGCCCACCACAGCTGGGCTGTAAATGTAAATATCTCTATCACTGTGGACTGCCGGACTCCAACATGCAGCACAGGATGAGCAGCCACACTTTGAGGGCTGAGGGAAGGCAGGAGTCCTTTGCAGGAGCACTGTGTAACACTGCACTGCTGCTGCTGGGGCTTCCATGTCTCCTACACCAAGAATTTTTACAGGCTTATTGTCTCTTTCAACAGGGCAGTGTCAGGTTATTTTAGGCCCTGTTTGGCTTACGCAAATGTGTTTTGACAAAACCTAGGATCCCATTTCCTCTTATTTTAATAACCTTAGCAAAACTCAAGTAGAGTTCTTGCCTGCTTTTTTCTTTTATTTTTCTTGGAAGATCATCTCCTCCAAACACCCCTATTTTATTTCTTAAGACAGAAGGCTTAGATGCAACTTAATCTATGTAATCACACATATATGCAAATATTCCGTAACACATGTACAAATCACCTGGGTAACTCAGGTATTCATGGACCTCATGCTATGACTCTGCACCATCACAAGAGACGTGAGGATGCTCACTTCACCAGAGCTTGATTCTGGCCCACTCAAGTTTCCTCGGGATTTCAATTGCTCCATGTTCCAATGAAAATAAAGTGAGATTTCAAGAAGTGAAGTAATTTGAAAGTCATCCAGTGGTCTCAGTGGCAGGGGTAGGACAGTGAGCCCCTGTTCCTGAGTGAGACCCCCCCCAGTCCCAG
Source organism: Donacobius atricapilla (assembly GCA_013397315.1). NCBI lineage: Eukaryota > Metazoa > Chordata > Aves > Passeriformes > Mimidae > Donacobius > Donacobius atricapilla. The sequence goes on from WBMY01002127.1 coordinate 152,665, forward strand.
CAGCACTTGTGGCTGGGGCATGAACTGTCTCCTGGGGATGTGTACAGCCCTTCCCAGCAGCTACTCGGGGACCCACACCAACAGAGCACAGCAGGGCAAAGGAAGCACGAATGACAAGGTATTTAACAATGCTTTTTCTGCTTCTGAAAAGAGCATCAGCCACAGGCACACAGCCTGCAGCCACTGAGGCTGCAAACCCTCCTGTTGGGGCCACACGTTCCTCTGTTCCCAACAAGACAGCCCAGTCAAAGGCAGCATTGTACACAGGGGATGCTGCAGGGGTTAGGGTAGGCAGGATTTAATTGCAGCAATCTTTCTCTATATTTGCCTCTTCTATTAAGCTGCACTGCCTGAAGGAGAACGATCCTCTCCAAAACACGCTGAGGCATCAGCTCCAAGGATTGAATCAAAGCAGAAACACATTACAAAAGGGGCATGAGCATCTAAATAAGAATAACTGTATTTAATTTCATGTAAAGAAATCCTGCTTTGCCACCTGTGACAGGTAAGCAGTTGGAAGGAAAGGCAGGATGTGGAAGGTTTTTAACCCACAAATAAAACTCCACCCACCATCTGCCCTGACACCCATAGGGTTTGTTCTGGGTTTATTGCTTTCATTAAAGTGCTAACTACTGCCATGACAAAGACATATCCCTAAACCAAAACCCTGCAAGTTGGTTGCTCCACTGTATATGACCAAATCACCTTTTTCTAACTCGATAGCAAGCTTCTTTTTTAGTGATTTCGCATCCACAAAGCAAAGCACACCGTGTCTTAAACCACTGAAGCAAGGGATGGATAGCCGAGCTCATAGACAAAATACTCACCAAACAAATAGCTCCTGCTTCCATCACCACTATGTTTCTTTGGTAAATCAATAAAGGCCATGACTTCTTAACTAACATTTTCAATTAACGTTCCCCACTGTGCATTCAACATATTAAACCAATATATTGAGGATTAACAAGTATATAATTTACTATACTTATCTACCTTAAGACTGCTCAGCCTCCATTAACAATAATAAGCTCCATTAATAAATCAGCATTAAGTGCTATTTACAGTTTCAAAAATGGCTCCTTTTGCAAAACAAATATTTTCATCTGAAAATTGCACAATTCTTCACAAGTACTCACAGTAGATAAACCATGTTAAACCTTTGGCTTTTTCAGATGTTTGGGAAGACCCACAGCAGCATGTTTGACTGTGGGCAATCAAACCCTCCTACCACATGACTTTGCAAAATCCAGCTGTAAGTTAGAAGTTGAGTGCAAAGAGAAGAGAGAGATCATTCAGAAATTCTTCAAACGCTGTTCAAAATTTCCACGATTTTAGAAAACTTCCAAGGTCAATCATTCAGTAATACTGAATAATCCATATTTCAAGATAAGTTTTGTCAGAGAACACAAAATTGTAATGTGCTCTGCTCTCTTTGGGCATTCAAATGATTTCAATCCCATCTGCAAGTGATCCTGGTAAACTCAGAGACCTTAACCAGCCAAAATGATATTTTTCCACTGCTCCATCCAACACCACTTTTTATCAGAAATATTTAGTAAATGCACAGCCTGGCACAACACTCCGGGTGCCACTATCCATCAGCGCCATGTCTGCATTGCTGCATGCCAGGACGGGGGAACCCCAAGCCCTGAGGAAGAAATTTCAGCACATAGCTGGAATTATCCCCTTGCAGAGCCCACTGTGAGTGAGCCTTGGCCCTGCCTGGCCCAGAGACAGCGCTGGGCATGGCCCTGCCCAGTCCATCATTACTGGTGGGACAGGGCACACAGCCCTCTCCACTGTGCTTGCCCAGTGCTTCGCTCTCTCGTGGCTATTACTAACAGTTAATCAGGAAGGACTGATCTCCCCCCCCAAAAAAAACATGCCTGCTTAGAAGGGGCATAAAGGAATATTTGTGCACTGGTTAAGAGTTGGGGGAAAAGTTTTCTAAAAACAGATTTTTCCTGCAGCCCAGGCATGGGGGCTCACTCCAGCTTCCCCTACACTTGACGCTGCTTTTCACCCACACGACGGGGCTGCATCACATCCTGCTCTCATCCAGTGATGGTACCTAAGTGTTTTTGGAGGCTTTTCCCAGAAAGAACCACTGCTGTCCTGTTCTGCAGCTGGCTGGCCCCCACACACGGCTGCCTCACTGGCGGCTGTGCCTCCCCAGCCACTCGGCGCATCTGCTGCGCTGTCACGCAGGAAAACTCTCCGCAGCCAGCCTGACGTGCAGCTCTGCGCCCCGGGATGTGCTGCAGGGTTTAAGGGGCGCAGGGAGCCGAGCCAGCACAGCCCACCCTGCTGGAGCAGCGCTCAGCCCTGCCGGCTCTGCTCCTCTCTCTCCTCCCCCCTCACGGAACACCAGGCAACTCTGCAGCCCTGCACAGCGGGAATAAAGCCCGCCCTGAGCCCAGCGGCTGCCCGAGTGGAATTACAGCGCTGAACTCCTTGCTATGCCCGCCATAAACGCACTCAGTTTGAAATCTACCGGAACAAGGCCATTCCTGGCACTTTCCATCCAGCGCCACCGGCTGAAACGGAGAGCCTGGCCAAATCCAAACATCTTGTGTGTGGAAAGGAATGATGTATATAACCTCAAACCATCGCAAGGAGGAGTTACCCACGGGCTGCCTGGGGCTGGCAGCACTGTGTGGTGCAGGGCCAGCTCCAATCCCCCAGAGGTGTGAGGGACACATGGCAGACAGCTCTCCATTTCCAGTTTAAAAATAGCTCTTCTCTGTAAGAACAGCATTTTAAGGGCAAAATCTGAAGATTTCAAGCTAAAAAAACCCTAAGCTGGCCATCCTGGCTGGAGGTGTGTCGTTTACACAAGCATCCACCCCCTTTCCTTTCGAGTAATCAATGTCCAATCATAATGCACTTCTACTCCAAGCACTTTTGCACTGCCAACAAAGCAGCAAGCAATTTAATGGATTTCTAACCCCAAACTGGAAGTTGTACTTCATCCAACTGATTCAATTTGTTCAGCCTTAGAGGAAGCCCCAGGAACAAAATGCTAGAAATAAAACCACATGCACTGATAACATTACAGAAATAGATACACCAAGAAGCAAATGTTCTGTCCCTTTTATCTGACCTCCAACTTGGTTTAACTGACCTTCAAGATGGAAAGACTGCATTTAAAACAAGCCATTTCCACCTAGATCAAGAGTAATAAAAGTGTGAGTACACATGGGTGTGTAACTGCATGTGTCAGTGTGCTCCATAAAAAGTACTTTTCCTACTTCAATGTGAATGAACATCAGGGTCAGCTGTCAGAACAAGCATTCAGACTTTTTTGGCATCACTCCGGTATTGGTTTTTGCCACTGGGACAGCAGCAATGTCAAAGCAGATGGAGCTGAAGCTCAAGTCTCTGCCCAAGGAATGCCACAAAGTCACTGAGGGAACAAATAAACCTTCTGCTGTTTTACATGCCAGCCTTGATATTCCTTACACACAGCAGAATCTCACATGTGTACATTCATGCTTAAATAACTTGCACACATACATGACCTTCAGCATGTGCATTTACAGACACAAAGGCAGGTCTGAACACAAACACATACCCATGCATATATGCATGAGGCAATACAATTACAGTGATGTACACAGCTAGAAAGGCTTTATCAGGGGAGCTTGGGACAGCTGTACAACTTAAAACTAAGTTGTGAAGAGCGCTAGTAAAAAAATCTTTATTACACACTACCCCAGCTTGTAATGTCACATCTTTTACAGAAGCACTATTTTAAAAATCTTTGAGAGCTTTACAGTTTTTATTGGTACTGTTTTTCAGCTCCTTCCACTTACAAGCCAGAGTTCTGTATTAGTGCAACACAGACTGCAGAAAGTCTCAGAAGGAGAAAAAGTTATAGGCAATTAAATTTTAGGAAGCTCTTCAAATGAGCATGCTCTTCCCCATGCCTGGTGTCTCTGAACTTTGCAGGATTAAAAATCAGTCCTTGTTTCCAGTGGCTGCAGTTTTTTGCTCTTCAGGTCTCTTAAACTTTCACATGTCCTGGGCAAACGGGGCTCCAGGCAGAGCCAAGGGGAAGCAGCTGCTCATGAGCCCACATTTGCTCCTGCTCCCCATCTTTGTGTTGGGGGGAACTGGAGCTGAGTTTGAACCCTGCATTAGCATCAGTCAGGCACCAAAGCTGAGCACACAATTCTCTTTCAGATCAGAAAGGTACTTTTTCATCTACTTCAAAGGGCTCTGATGTACTTTGCTGGATGGATGCCTTGATTTATTATTCAATGAACTCCCTTGGATTTGCACAGTTTCCCAGCTAAAAGCATCACGCTAATTCAAAGGGAATGTAGATGTTTAAGGTTCAGTCAAAGAACAAACTTTCCCTTCTATAGATTTTTATCCTTTCCACATTGCAGAGGGGAGGGGAACATTTCCCAATTCCTTTGCTATGGCAAACAATGAAGAATCCACTCTCCTGCAAAATTGCTGGATTTAGAAGGTACTTGGATAAACTAAATTTCTTCTTCTTTTAACTATTATTACTGGAATCATACTGCTCCTCTTGGCATTTCAAATAAGATTTTTTGTTATAACTATCTTAGTTATTTGTCACTATAACTATCCTGTATTTGTAACAGGAGCTCCAGTCCCTTCAGCTGAAGGGATGCTGCAGTCAAGAAACAAATTCTGCCAGAAGATGTTAAAAGGCAGACAGGTCCTCCCTCTTGCTTATACCCACCTCACTCAGACATAATCCAAAGTCGATGCCATCTTAAACTTAACTAATGGCCTCTCAAAATATTTTTTAGAAGTCCCATAATGAAACTCCATGTGGGTGGCCACCTGGCTGCCCTGAAAATAGAAAAGCTAACACTAGGATTTGGCCAGGAACAGAAATACCCTTTCCCTCTTATGAGTGGTCCTTGTGAGGCCAGGCATCGTGCCAGGGGCTCACCATTCACTACAGGACCTGCAGTTCCCACAGGGCTAAGGGCTCCTTGGCTTCTCACCAACTCCTGCTCCAAAACCTGATTATTTGGGAAACATGAATGCAGAAGGCGCTCCCACGGTTTGTTACTGCACCATGAGGGACACAGGTGCACCCACTGCGTGGAGAAGTCAAACCACGTCCTTTTGAGAGTAGACAGATTAATCTCTACAAAAATAATACGAAATGTTGCCATTTTGAGGAAATTAGAGAAAGAATTGTTAGGGCTTGTGGAAAGCACTGCTGCTCTAAGCACAGACAGCAATGGGAAAAAGAACTGCAGCAATTCACATGAAAAGATGAAGAAATCCTGAGATGAGCCATGATGGAGAAGCCACAGCAACGCACAAGAGTGGACATGGGAGAGATGCAAGTGGGCAATTCCAGGGAGACCAGAGGGTGACAGCACCTCACATGGCTGGAAAACCATAGGAAAGAACCACTGTGCAATTCATCACATCTGCACAGCCATGAACAGATAGCTGCAGCAAACTGCCAGGCCATGACCGGCCTGAAAGAGAAAAATGTCCTCAGCGCTTCCCAAAACTGGGCATTGCCAGGAGCAGGACAAGGAGCACATGCTGTGCACACTCCCTATTCCCAGCCTGGGCCAGACTTCAGCAACGCCACGTTAAAAACCACATTTTTCTCAATTTGTCACAGCAAGTGAGGTATGAAATAAAAAAAAAAAAAACCAAAAAACCCCACCTTTCCAGATCTTCCAAACCTTCCAAATCTTTGCAAACCAATCAAAATTGTGTAAAAATAAATTGCAATGCATTTTATAGGGGAAAATAACTCTACTACAAGTGGAAACACAATCTTGCTTTTCTCTAACAAAACCTACAGGAAATGGCTCTGCAAAAGTTAACTAAGTGATACTGAACTTTCTCCAGAGTGTTGTATAAGAAGTAACTAAAAAAATAGCTGCCCAGTGTAACCTTTTGTCGAGACTGCACTACAGAGCCACACCACAGAGGTATCTGGCAGATGTTAACGATCCTCTGGTGTATTCTCTAGAAGTGCAGCAGAGAGAGCAGGTTATCTCACACACACTCACCCTTGCCACAGCACAAAGCCCAGGCAGCCAACTGCTGATGGGAAACAGCATTTTACAATTTTCCCTTTCTCTGGCCAGCAATTGGTTTTTATTTTGTTTTTTAAAGATGCTGTGAAAAAAGAAGAGCAGATGCCTGCATGCCCTGCATTCAGATCTGTGCCAGGCTGGCAGTGCTGACAGACCAAAGGTGCCCCATCCCCCTGCACATCTGCCAGACATCCAGCCCTTGGTTAGAGATCTCAGTGTGATGTTGGAGTATTTGTGGGTGAAACCTTTTCTTGCACCCATCACTAACACTGAGCTTCTCTCCCAAGCCTCACCACCTCCACTACCCCAGGAAGGGCTGCAGCAAGTGCCAGGGAAGGATCTTTTGCTCCCAAGGCACCTCAGGAATAGTACATCTGCCAAGAAACCTGCTGTCAGGTTTGCCTGGAGCTCTGCAATCACGCAATTCCACAAACTGAGCCAAGCTGCCCTCCCCATCCTTTCTCCCCCACCATCCACATGCTCCAGGGTGGAGAACGTGCTGCTGCAAACACAGGAAACAAGTCTGGTTTTCAGCCTTCATTCCTTTTAGTTGAAAAGGAGGAACTACAGCTTTATACATGCATACATGCATACACATATGTATGTATATACACACACACAGCTACTTAATCTTCAGCATCTCATTCAGTCTTCGCTTTCCATTAAATACACTGTATTGGGGAAGGAAAAAAAGAAAAAAACTGAGAAGAAACCAAGGCTTTTCCATATCCCCACAAAGCTTGGGTCCTGCGCAATTGCTCTAACCGGGACAGAGCTCCAAGGTCTGCAGAATACTGCTTGATCACATTAGCCAGCAGGAAACCATTTCATGCTCTTTTTTTCAGCAAATTTCACGCCACCACCAAAGTCGCTCCAAGACACATAAAAAACACACCAAAAAACCACACCCATAGCGGAGAGAGCCAAAAAATCAGTCTAGAGCAAGGGAGGCTCACAATAAAATGCCCCCCATGGAACAACACTGAATTCAATACACTGAAACAGCCACTGGGAGGGAAGCCAATACACAGGAATATTGCAATCAGCCTTGGGAATTAGCTCTAGTAGGTTGTTTCTTTTCCTGCAGCCCCACACTTACGTCAAGTCACGTGAATACAATTACATAAACTGCACCTTTTCCATGAACACCTTCACTGCGATAAAGGTTCTCATTTTGCTCCACATAAAAACACTCTCCACAGGTTTATAAGCTTTAATTGCTATGAGAACCCATAAAAAGTGCCCAAATAAGTCTATTTAATGGTTACACATTAACCATCATACACCTCCAAGCTTGTGTTATCCACATATTTGCTAAATCAATAAACTGCTCGTAGGCAAACTTTTGAAAAACATCGCTGCTGCTGAAAATGTTCCGTTTCTGTTTACTAATAGCTTCATAAGATTGAAAACTCCTACCCAAATCTAAAGTTTTCTACTTAGTTCTTGTAGGGGAAAAAAAAGCAAGCTGGTTTTCAGCAAAGAATCAACCTCAAATATCTCTCTTGTGTGTGAACTTGGACGCTGGCCCATAAGGCAATGCAAGAGCAGCACAAATCCAGGCTGGGAAGGACTTGGGTCAAGAGCAATACATGAGTGTGTGTGTGTCTGCAGAGACAGAGCTCCTCTGAACCCGAGAAGAACAAGTCTCTAGGAAACACCATAAGCCTGGACAGCCAGGGGCAGGGAAGCTGTTCACATGAGCAGGACAAACAGGAAGCGTCAGCAAGGGGTTCTAGGACAGCAAACACCAGAAAAACTTATTGGCAATTAATTTAAGGGCATTGCGCTCAGTGGATTCATCCCTGTGCCTTCACCCGGCACTGGGTGCAGACACACTGGTGGGTATCTGCAGCTGCCGTGGGCAACAGCAGCGGGTGGGACAGCTCCAAGTGAATACAGCCTTACCACCACAGCCACTTCAGAAATTGTCTGCAAGGCTACCTGGAAAAGCTCTCTTGCAACGTCCCACACACCACAGAGGAGGGCAGGCAGCATTTCAAGTTGCTGTGATGTACCTAAGGGGACACCAGCCGCCTGGTACAGCCCAGCTGCTCTGGTTATGGCACTAAATGGGGCACTGACAGATGTCCTCGTGTGCCACCACCCAGCGCACAGACACGTGCAGCTGACAGCAGGGGCCCCAGGTCAGCCCCAGCACCCCCTGCCTCCCCTGGGACTGGGAGAGGGCCAGCCAGACTGGGCCAAGCAGCCTGACTGTGATCAAGTGTTGATCAAATCCAACTATTTCATAAAGTTTCCGGTATGCCCAGCCAGCTTCAGCAGTCTCTGCATTTTGCTGTGAAATCCCTAGGATATTTATGAAAAGGTGGCAAATGGCTCCTTAGACACCTTCCCCCCACCCCCTTGGTAAGTAAAACTCAGTCTGAAATCCGGACATGCACTCTAAAATCCCAGTGTGGCTTTCTTCTCCAAGCACTCCCTGAGCATTCTCAGCATGGGCACCAGAGCCCCACACTCTGTGACATGGATCCCTACGGAGAAGGGATGATCCCATGGGTGGGACCTTGAGCAACCTGGTCCAGCGGGTGGCTTCCCTGCACAGGCCAAAGCAATTGGAACTAGATGGGTTTTAAGGCCCCTTCCAACCCAAGCCTTTCAGCGATTCCAACGATTCCGTGACTCTGGAGATGGATAGCACGCACCACTTTTTCCCTAAGCAGGTCGCCCTGCCCCTACACCAGCCTCCCAGCCCATCTGCAGACCCACTTCCAGGGGGGCAGACAGACAGCGGGCACTTCGCACCTCCCCACCATAAACCTGCCCAGAGCAATTATCCAGCCCCATTCCAGCTGGGAACACACTGCTGCCTCATTTATAGCGCCAGAGCTGCAGGAGCAGCAGGCAGCTGGCCCCAGCTATGCACAGAGAGAAGCCAAAGCCCTCCAACAGCAGAGGAAATGCAAACACAGGGGGCTTACACAACCTGCCCCCCTGCCTGGACCCATCTTAGAAATTAATCCCAATTGTAAAAGCTGGAGTGCAGCCTGTATTTCAGGCCGAATAATAAGGCGAGGCCTTTATAAATAAGGAATCACTTACTGTTCAGAGGGAGGGGAAATTATAGGTTATTTAAATTAAAAACAAGCCACACAAACAAATAAACCTCACTGTCTTTCCCCCCAGCCCCTCGCTGGCTGCCTGCTCTGCACATGCTATCTGCAAACCGCAGGGAAAACTGTGCCCTGCTCTGTCCGCGCCGTTTCACAATCTGCTCGCTCTGAACCTTACACCACGGCGGGAATTAAACAAACATTTCCTCCTTCTTCGGGACTTCCCCCTGCCCCATCCAGAGCCCGGCTCCAAAGTCCAGCTGAGCAGCAGGCAGGGGATGGAGGAGGACCGGTCAGCTCTGAGAGGTCAGCACACTCCCCAGCACCTCCAGCAGCCCCGGACGCGCCAAGGGGTGGCTGGTGGTGGTGATGGGGCGCACAGATGTCCTTGCATTGGGAAAGGCAGGAGGAAAGCTGGGGTGGGCAGGTGTCCGTTGGAGCCTCCCACAAAAAACAGCCCAGAAAACAGGAGAGGGTCTCTCTGAAACCACGAGCATCCATCCCACTGCTCCACGAAGGGAGAATAAATGCACCAAAGCCACCGAATCTCCCCATTCCTCATTTTTGCAGGAACTTCTTTGAGCCATGCTCAGAAAAGAACAAGGCCATGGATGTCTGTCCTCTTGCCCAGCAAGTTTAAAACTGGAATAAGACCAGAGGGCTGGGAAGGGTAAGGGAGCTCCTGCCAGACTGCAGAACCAGGGGCAGGCAAGGGAGGGAGAGCAGCCAAGGGCCAGCACAAAGCCTTCACCCTTGCATGGCCTGGGCCCATCACTGCAGAAAAGAGGAGCCCCCCACACTCCCAAAACACACCACAGACAGCCAAGGTGGGAAGGGAGGGCTGTAATAATATACAATCCAGAGATAACAGGAACACTCTGCAGAAGTCAATTAAAACCTTAGTCAGCCCCGGAGACACAAATCCTCAGGAAATCAGACTTCTTGTGCCCATTTTCATGCGTATTACTGAGATTACAAGTAACTGCAGCAGAAGAATTCCATGAGAAGTCTTCCCTTCATTTGTCCATGTTACCAAACAGGTTTATGTTACAAATTTGGAGTTTATCTTCCTTGGAAAACTCTGGTCATAGCAGGGAATCACGAAAGTGAGAGCATGATTTAAGCTGCGGGGCTAAACACTGGGGAACAAAGTCAGGTTGGTTGAATTTTTGTCTGGTTGCTGCTATTTAATGGCAATGCCTCATTAAAATGTGGGATAAAGGAAGCTTTTGTTAATGACCTCCTCTTTCCCTCCCTCACGTACCTTCCCCTCAGGGTTTTGAGATCACGTATAAAACACATCCCCCAAGCTCCTCAAGGGATTTCTTTTTTTTTCCCAGCAAAGCTAAGGCTGACAAGACTTGACATTCCTGAAATGTTTAAATGGGGAAAGAGAGAGAAACAACATTTTTTCAAACCCACTTTATGCATCAGAGACAAGCAAAAATTGGCCCAGGGCCAAAAGAAACCCCCCCAAAAGTTTCAAAAATATTTGCGAGATCATCTTAAACACTCCCAATGTGCCTGACAGAAAAGTCCCCAGCTGCACAGCAGACCCATGCTGAATGCTGCACATTCCTGGAGGGAGCTGTGGAGCAGGGAGACAGAATCAAGCCAGCACACAGAGCTGCCAGTCTGTCCCCAAGCACTCCGTGGGGTCAATGCCACCACCCAGGCAGCACTCAGGCTCTGTGGGAGGCTGGCAGGGACCAGCCTCCCCCTCCAAGCAGGTGGGGAGCCCTTAAAAAAACCCCCAAACCCACATCCCCAGGACTTGGTAATGAGCTTGGGGTTTGGAAACCAGGCTAATGAAGAGGCAAGAGCCAAGATATCCAATTTCTGCCAAACACCAGGAAAAGCACACTGCTATCAGTAGCCATTATATTAATTAATTCGTACACCAGCCTATTTTGTAGCTTTTTCCAGGCTGGGATTTCACTTTCCTGATGCTGCGGGACAGAACTGGGCAAGGGAAAGGGTGCAGATGGAGCACTACAGCTTGCAATAAAACCACTGAAGGTGATACAAACCAGATGTGGATGGTAACCCCATGTGTTCCGAGAGGTGTTACAGCTCCATACGTCAGACACTCCAGAGCAAGCACCCACAGCGCCAAAACACGCTCAGGAGTGGGGAGCATTCCAAGGGCTGCAGAAGGGGTTAACAGCAACCCACCGAGCTCCACTGGCCAATTATCCTTCCTCGCTTTACTAGCACAGAAATTTGGGCATCAAAGAGGACCACAGTGTTCCACTTGTGCAGTAAACTCCTTTCACCAACATCACTTCACACTTTCTAGAGTGCAAAGTTCGTGCTGATATTGTTGGCTTTCTTGCTCCCTCCTTTTGGCACCATCCCTCCTTCTTGGCTGTTCATTAATATGCAATCAGTACATTAAAGGATTCGTTCCACAGGCCCAGCCAGGCTGCAACAGCCTTTCCCAGCAAGTACTGTCTTGTGCAAATACATTTAGGTGCTCCCAAACAGTCAAAATTAAAACCCCAAGCCCTATATTCCCTCCAACTGGGTTTGACAGAACAAGGAATTATCACCATCAATGCCAGGAGTGTGCAGAGAAAACCTGGAAACCATACAGAATTTACACTCCTTATGCTTTACTCCTCTATGCACTGGTTACACTACTGATGTTTTGCACCATTTACAGACTGACTGATCACAGCTTCATGGCAAAAACTGCCCAAAAATGCTGGCAGTGAGAAAGTTTCCACCATTTGCATTTGAATGATGAATCACTAGGATGCTATGAACAGCCTTCCAAAAAATACCACCTGTTTTTTCAGCTATCCGCTAATCTTCCAGATTTAAGCAGGAAGCAGGACAGCCCTACCTCATTTACCATCACCGTGGCTGCATGGAAAACCATGTCACCATAGATCAAAATAATTCCTGCTCTTTTGGGAGCATTTTCTGAAGGGCTCTGCTCCTCACGTGCCTCATTCCTACCAGCTCCATCACTGAGCAACACTCATTTCCAGCCAGGAAACCAACTCAGCTCAAGTTCCCCTGTAGTTCTCTACAAAAACAACCCATCAGCTGCTGGCTAACAAGCTCCTCAATTAAACACCTTGTATTTCCTTCACAGCCTCCTCTTCTCCTGCCCCTGGGCTTGACCATTACAGCCTCTGGTCTAACCCATCCCCTCCTGGCCCACCCAGCATCACCTCCTGCCCTGCTGTCCAAACAGGCACAGAAAACTTACCCCAGCCTCCCATTATATATTATTAAATCCTGTCTTATTTTTCTTCCCTAGGAGACTAAACACAGGCTCTTAGCTCAATATAAAACTAAGTACATGCTCAAAACAGATCAAACACAGTTTAATTGCAAGGAGTACCAGAAAAAGCACTCTGGTCATTTTAAGCCACACTAATAAATTTTTGTCCCAGTTTTTCAAGAGTTGCTTATTATGGAGATGAGCCCAACTGGAAAATCAAAATCAAGAATCCCTGAACTCTGCAGGAAGGTTTATCTGAGTTTGGGGCCATATCTGCACTGAATGCAGCACAGCCAAACAACATTTTTCCATTACTTTTTATCACTATTGCTGCATGTTCTCCCCCATGAGCACAAGGTCCCATCAAAATTTCTCCAGACAGCCCCCAGTCCCATAAATTGTTAGAAATCTGGACTTACATCAGTGGGATTACAGGAGAACAGACAAATGTGCACATGCTGGATGGAAAGGGGACAACACAGCACTTTCAAACTGAAGAGTATTTTTCATTTATAAATAGTTTACATTTTTTGGATCCAGGGGCGGACAACCCGCTCAGTCTGTACTGAAACCAAAGAAATATCATGTGTGAGCAGTAACCACAGTGTAGCAAAGATAATAAACAACAGACAGGCAGCCATATGCAATGAGACTGGCATTTTTGGTAGGGGAGGCAAATTAAAAGGAGAAGAAACACCAAATCCAGCAACCTAATCACAGCTAAAGGACCTATTAAGTTCCAGAGGGACCCTTTTGTCCAAATCTGGCTGCAGGAGTAACCTCCAGCAGGCACCCAGCTCCCTGCACCCACCTTACTTTTAGGTCTCAGAGCATCATCCTGGCACAAGGGAAGGCCAAACCCAGGCATCGGCAGCGAGGAGGGACAAAATGATGCCCAGGTGGTCACACCAGGCAGGTGCATAGCACAACATGGAATGGCACACGAGTGCTGGGGCAATACTCTGGGTTAATGTGCACAAGCACAGTTCCCATTCTGATCCAAGACAGACCCGGTGCACTCCCCTAAACTTATACAGGAAATAACTGCAAGAAACAGGAACCTAAAACACACTGTGCACCTTGCAAACAGGTACCATGTTTGCAAATGTAATCTTAGGGGGTATGAAAACAACAGCTTGTACTCAGCACCAGGCAGCAAGAGCTGCTATGGGCAAAGGTTTGCTGGGCTCCTTGGGAATTCTCCAGCCTCCTGGATTTCACCATGAGAACTGCCTGAGCCGGACTGCAAACCTCCTACACCAGCCTCTGCTTTCTCAGCAAATAAAGCTGAAATGAGTGCTGACATCTGTATTATCCATGCTTTTAAAAATGTTTTTGATATTATGTTAAACAATATAACTAAAACAACACAGAAGAGACGAGTCTTAAAAGGAAGTGGGACAACTCTGCTTGCCAAGCTGAGAAACCTGGACTTGGAGCATCTCTATTGAAATCAGCCTGCCAAGACCAATTTGATGTGTTTTATTACTGCAAGGAATTCCACAAATATGCTGGCAACTTTTAAGCACCAGTGTTGGTTCCTAGGTAGGAAAAAACTTCCATAAAAAGATGCATTTTCCAGATTTTGCAAACATTTACCTGATGTAAATGCATGGGCAATTCATCTGCCATGACAAGTGTGTAGACATCAAATCTAGCAGAAGAGGCTGAGCACTCACCTCTGTCATGAGTGAAAGTCGACAGCCAGATACGCCTGGCTGAACAAAGGTTTGTTTTCAATTATATTTTCAATTCTTCTAACAATAACTGTGTGGCGTCTGGCACCAACACATCTGAGCCTTTGAAGTGGTTCTTGATTGTGAGTGGAAAAAGGGGGAGGGCAAAAAAGGGAATCAATCAGCAATTTCAGTCTGAGTCAAACATCTTCTCTGAGGAGAAGATGTTAATACCAAAATCCCCCACAGTACCATGAATGTGCTCATAAAAACAAGAAGAAGAAAACTAAAACAAAACCTATGCTTGGGCCAAAATAGCGACAGGTCTGCTCTGGGGTTTCAGAATTAGAAACAAGGTTATGTGATGCACAAGTCAGTGGTCCCAGACAAAGGAGTCTTCCTGCCCCAGGTGCTGTGACGCTCTACATCATCTTCCTGGTCACTCATGGTCATGCCTCTAACGAGGAGCTCATGGCAAGAGACATCCAGTGCATAAATGCAATGTTTGGAGCATCCATAACAGACCACAACAGCAGCATGGGTGCTGCAGTGCACAAACTATGGGGTGCCGGTGGCCACATAACTGAATCACCTCTGGAAGAACATTCAGTAAAGAACATTCCCAGGAGCTTTAAGCAAGTTTGCAGTGCCTGCAGGTGCAGGAGTTGCCACACACCCTTATTTCCCTTTCTTTTAAGTCCACTTTTAAGCACCTAAACGCCTTTTCAGATTTAAATGACACTAAGATCATTGGGGATGTCAGTGCAAGAACAGGGAAAACCTCAGTTTTAAAATTTATCTTTTTAATCTGGCTCATTCAAATAAGCACAGCTGTGGTTCAAGAACAACAAGGTGGCAGAGCACAGCAGCTCTCAAGACTGAGAATGGTGGTTTTGGTCAGAATGATGCTGATTTAAAGAGGGATAAAAATGCCTTATTCATTTTTCCTAAGCCATGCCCAAGTCCTACCAACTCTTTCTTAGGTCAGGCAGTTTTGGGAAACATTTTCTAGCTCAAAATATTCGCAGAATTTCAAGAATTTGCTCCACAAATCTTGAGGCTGCTTTGTTCAGGAATGCTTGACATGCGGGCAAAGGGAAACCAAAACTTTCCTTGAATGCTGCAGAAAGCTTTAAAAACCCTGCCCGAGATGAAAAAAATTCAAGAGTCAAAACTCTAAAGAAGTGTGGGTTTTCTGCTGCATTTCAAATACTACCCTGAACCCTTTCTTCCAGGAGGGGAACGTGGCTGTGCCAGGACAGCCTGCATGCCTAGCAAGGCTGATGGCCCCATGTGCTCCCCTCAAAGCAGGGCTGGAGTTAGGTATGAATAAATAAAACAGGCTTCCAGATCGTCTTCTTGGCCTTTACAGAGATGATCATGCTGTGAAAAAGCTCTGGGCAGAGAGTCTCTTCTCCCAGACAGGATCCACCCACATCCTGATGCCCCCCCATCCACAAGCACCAAAGGACAAGCCACACTTGGGGTTTTGCTTGCATGGTTCCCAGGACAGTGCTTGACTTATCCTCTGGAAATACCCACTGCATTCCATCAAACTGAGAAAACCAAACCTCTAGCTTACCCATAAAACCTAATGTTTATAGGGTTACATTAGGTGAGACAAATACTCACTGCTTTAATTACAGGGCCATTTTCAGGCTGAGGGGTCTCTCCAAGGCAAGGCCCAGCTCCTGCCTGTATCAGCTTGGCATTTATTCCTGCCCTGCTTCCCGAAAAGACACCATGAGGTGAGGGCTGGAGGGATGCTTTCAACTGAGGGAGACCAGTCTTGTGGCAATGGAATGGGCTAAATGCACAGCAAGAGCAGAAAACAACTATGGTGACAGACTGGGCATGGGTCAAAGAGCCACATACTGCCCCAAAACACCATCAAATATTACACACATATGTAGTTCACCTTGGCTTGACAGCCCTCAGTGGAAGTGGCCACAGTGAATGGTGAAGGAGCCAGGAACTGAAGGCCTGGCAGAGTAAGGAATGCTGGTGGGCCTGGCTCATCCGCTGCCTCTGCCCCCACAGACCAGACCTAAAGGGCATCCTGCAACCCCTTCCTAACAGCACACCAAGGCCAAGAGAAGGACCAGCTCTGTTCATCCATATTCGGCACAGTCAGGTGGCTCCAAAGCCACTCAAACAAGTCAAGAGGAATTCTGCATTTCAAACCTAAAAAGCAGGAAAACCATCAAAAGGCTTTTCAGTTACGGCAGACTATAACCTCCCCAAAATATTTCAATGCACATTTTCAATTCACTCGCAAGCCCAGTCTCATGAGGGCTGTTGCTGTTATTGTGTAACTCACAGCCATGTTCAGGCTTGGAAATTGCCCTGCCACCAGCTGCCATCAGCCCAGGGAGCCTGCAGGGATGGGATGGTAGGTAGGTGGTGGTCCAAAGGGAGATCTGGGCAATAATGCACCCAGCAATGGCAAGAGAGACTGTTTTATAACCAGCAGAATTACTCAGGAAACCATAGAGGAAGCAATTGGGACTTGTTGGACAGGGAAGCTTCCCCATTTTATTTCCAAGTGCATGGACCTGTAAGTCTGTGCTGAATTCCTCTGTTTTTAACCATGCATCTCACTAACAAGGCAACGTTAATTAACACAGCCCCAAAAGTGTTCAGCTGCCACCTCATCCACCCCCAAAAGGGTGGATTTCTGTTTTTTGACTTGAAAGAAAAACTTCTATGACTAGCCTAAACAGCGTAATGGTGCACAGCCTGTTCCCCAGCAAGCCCCACGCTGGCATTATGACTTGCACACGGGGTGCTTCGAGGTCTGCCTTTGAGCTGGCTCGAGTATTCCCAGCTGGAGAGAGCAGCAAACAAAGTAAACAGCGGGACACAGAGCCCGGGCAGCCTGGGCACACCATGCTCATCACACACCGCGACTGCAAGAGGAGCATCACCGAGCACAGGCTGGGCACAGGGACACGCAGGGAATGTGTTGGGAAACCCTCTGCAGCCCGAATAAAGGAAAGCCTGAGAGCTGCAGAAAAAGCTTGGGAGACACACAGAGGGATGCAGCACAGTCCCAGCGTCCCTGCCAGCTGAAAGGACAGCTCAGGCTCTTGTGAAACAGACCACAAAGTGATAACACTTGAGACAAGTGCGAGGAGCCATGAGAGAAAAACTGTAGTGAACAGCCTGGGCTATGATTTGGCATCTCCCAGGGATGCTGCCCAGCTGCATGGCTCTGCCTTCTACCCACAGGGGCTGTAAATCCCAGAGCCCTTCAGTGGCCAGCGAGGGAAGGAGCCCCAGTCCCTTCCCTGCCCCAGTGCTGCCAGAGGGATGCAGACCCCCAGGGCCACTCCTCCTCACCCACAGCTGACAGCCCCATCCCCAGCAGGCCATGAAGGCACCTTCTTCCTCGAAATTCTGCTTCAAGAGGAGCAGCAAGTCACCAAAACCAATCCCTAGCTGTGGCAGCCACAAGATGTTGCTCCTTTGGCTGAGACGCTTCTCCACTGCACCAGTGACATCACTTCAGACACAGAGGAAACCATGCTGGACCCCAAAGAGGCCAGGATCTGGGTGCTTCCACCATGGCACCAATCCCCTGTCCACAGGAACAATGCAAGGGGCAACCAAATCCTCTGCTCCTGGCTATGGCGATCAGATAACACCAGCACCATTCCACCCAGACTCTGAACACCTCCTTCACCAACCTCACAACAGAGGTAAGCACAGCTCTGTCTCACAGCTGGGACACTTCTCCAGGGATGGTTAAATAGCACGGCTCTCTCCCACAGAGATTCTTTGGTTTCTCATACAGGATAATCTCACACTGCTTCCCTTCCCTCAGTGGGGATACAGCCACTCTCCTCAGCCTGCTGCCTATGGGAGAGGCAGGCATTCCAAATTTGAGTTCACCCCTTAAACTGAAGTTGGCCAACAGCATCAAGAGATCTGGGGGAAGAGAACAGACACATGGACCATTGCACAATCTCCTTTTTCAGGAAACCTGGGTAAACAGCAGAACCTGCCTCAGGGAGATTATTGCACCGGGGAGGAGCAAATCCAACTGTTGTTTTAAGTAGACAGTGTAAGCCAAACACATCCTGTTAGATCTGCACAAGTTTCTGCCCGAGATTAACGCAAAGACCAGTACATGTCTCTGCTGCTAAGGTCAGCAAGGATGAAACCAGAGCTCCTGGAAGAGCTTCAGCTCACCAAGGAGTCAGAAGCCAAGCAACTCCACTGGTGAACTGAACCCAGCCTCACAGAGATAAACAGAGGCTTTTACTGAAACTGCAGGAGCTGAAGGAATCCCACAGCATCCCTGTGGGCTGCAGGGACAGGCTGCCAGCTCCTTGTCCAGCAGGCAAAACAAGTAACAACCCTGGAGAAAAATGCTCAGAGATCAGGAGAGAAGCCTCAGCTCCGCAGATCTCTCCCCAAACCAGAAAACTTCTCCTTAATCTACTCACACAGCAAAGGTGGAGTCTGCCTAGGTACCCGTTCTAATGTCATTTTCTAACTTACTGTAACAGAAAAAGTTTATTTATCCACTCTTAGGAACAGTCATTCAACCTCCTTAATTTAATCAACCTCAACAGCTTTTGGGTGGTCACCACCTCAATAATAAAGGCTGGAAAGTCAGAAGGGAGATATACAAGAGGTTTACAACCATGTGAAACAATGAAGATAGCACAGCTCTCACAAAACCTTCCAATTCAGTGAAGTCTCAAAAAACACAATATCCTTAACTGATTTATATGCAAAATGCATGCACTACACCAAAAGAATCCAAAGGTGTTCGAAAGCCAGCAATTCTGACTTAGATGACTTAAGGAGGAAAAAGAATGAACAGGGTTGTTTATAGACCAACAGACAGGAACAGCACAAGAACACACTTAGCAAAGAAAAAGCACAAACTATTATGACACCTTTCAAAATAAAACATCACATGGTTTGTTTAAATCTCCTAAACCAGGAGAAGTCTCCTCATACTGCCAAAACAAATGAAATACAAGTGTGGATGTGACTCTGCTACAGTTCAGAAGGGGACAAAGGTTTACAGTGAGTTACATGGACAAACAGAGCACAGGATGCTCTCCTGGCTCCCAGCAAGGCCAAACCACAGGCAGCAAAACCTCCAACACCTGCCAAGTGCCCTGTGTCAGCACCTGGCGTTTCTGCCCATGCCAGGCAGGTGGGTGAGCAATGAAGTAAGTGGGCATGAGAGAAGTAGAACATCCAGGATCAATATATATCGCCTCACCCCTTGCCAGTGACAGAGAGGTCACTGCTGACACAGGCTATGGACACATCCCTGCCAAACTCCTCCATTCTCTCATTCCTCTGAAGCTGCAAAGTCTCGTGAGACAGGAAGAAATCCCAAGCTCCATGCACCTTCCAGCTCCATCTCAAAGCAACCACCTTGTGCTGCAAAGCAGCCAAATTCAGGCTGCCTGCCCATGGACTGGGCTGCTACAGAAGAGCTCATCCTGTCCAGACTGCTGGAGGACATTTTTTAAACCTATGCTGTTTCTGGTGCTTTTTCACAGCTCTGAAACCTGGGTGGATGGCAGAGCCACAGCAAAGAGCAAGCAAAGGGTGCCCAGGGCTGCTCCCCAGGCGGCAGCAGGGCAAGCTCCAGGCTCCCCCTGCACACAGCACAGCGAGGAGAGGCACCAGTGTTTGGACAACTGGAACACATTTAGGGGGCAATTTTTCACAGGGCCTCCAGCCAGGCTGTTTCCTACAATCACTGTTTTATTACCCAGGACACAGCCCATAGACCAGCAGCTCCCCCACCCACAAAGTCTTCCACCACCCTACTCCTACATGGGCATCACCCACAGCGAGCCCCTAAACACACAGGACACCTCCAGCACCACGTCTGTAAACACGACCACAAATCCACATCCACCAAAGCTGTCACCTCCAACGGAATATCCTCCACCAGTTCAGCCCCAGGACCCATCTGCAGTGGGGATCAGCCAAGCACTGCCACACAGGCTGCACGCACTGCCCTGCTGGCCAGCCATCACTTCTTAGGAGTGTTTTTTAGATGACAGATAACACAGAAAACTTGTGTTTATATTGGCATGCAGCAGGCTAAAACACACTCTAAGTGAAGTTAGAGAGCAGCCTGAACACCAGCTAGGCCAAGTGTATTTGGAACTTGCAGGTCAGTGTTCTGGAGGGAGGGTTGTGAGTAGCTAGTGTTGATGGTAAACTCCCCAAAGCAGAGTATTCACAGTAATAAAAGACAACAGGGTTATCCTGGAAAGTGCCCATCCCAAAATCACAGGCTTTGGGCAGTCAGAGAAGCATAAGTAGTGAGGGTGAATCCCTGTCCCTGCTTGTGGGCAAGTGGGAAGCAGCACTGCCCAGACTTGGCCTTCTGAATTTCTCATTTCCTACTTGCACCTGAGGGTTTGTCTGCCTTCCTATAGGGAGAAAAAAAACCCTAGAAGTTGGAGGAGGTGGTCTAGGAAAAAGCATTTCAGTTCGAGATTTCACAGCCAAATTGCCATAGAACTCAGGCGGGTGTGTTGTCTAATCTGAAAGAATTCATCTAAAAACAGGCACTTTCAAAGGGGAAGCTTTTCCAATACGCAACCAAGAACAGTTGAGTAGGATTTACAAGAACTACATTTGAGACTGCACCTCTACTAATTTCAAAAAATGAGACAGCCCCAGCAGGTCCAAAAAAGACACCAAAGGAAAATTCAAACAACTTATTGCCCCATTATGAGCAGCAATATCAGTATTACCCAAACAGTGCCTCCCACCCTGGGAAAAAAGGACAAATTCTCTTTCACATAACACTTTCATCTCCAGAACAAAGCTTTAGGCAGATAACGTATTTTCAAATGCAACTTGTGTATAACATTTTAAGAATCTGTAGCTCTATATCAAAACTGCTCAATTGTTAAGTCTCCTATAATTTTCCTTCTGAAAGCCACTGTGGGAAGCTACAAAATTGCCATGGCAGGTGCAAATAACCAACCATTCTGTCTGCACATCCAGCGTGGTTAATAAAAGCTACACAGATGGCTGCAGTTTGAGACCTGTCCTTCAATTCTTACTCAAACTGAAAATGGAACCACGTGGAAGTGAACCATGCTCCTGGAATTGGATGTGACACGTCATCAGGTCTTGAGAGGTGTCCCCAAAATAGCAGGGCCTGCTTCTAAAACATCTCCAAAATTATATGGTTGTGGCCTGAGAGACAACGTGCTGAAAACATAATGAGGGAGTGTAACATATTACATATGTTGTGGTCCTGCTCTGAAGTCAGAGGAGGCTGGGGCTGTAGGACTTGGGCTGCAGCACAGGACTTGGTTAACTATTAATGGATGACTCAGCTACAACAATAATAGGTATTTCATGTGGTGCATTAGCACAACGGCACCCCGGTCCTTGACTTCGGCCTCTGTGCATGCTAGGAAAAAAAAAATTATTGTAGTACATCATTTAATAGCTGAACGTACCAGGAAACAGGTATTTTTTCCAGAAGCCTCACTTCTTTCTTCACATGCCACTAAAAACCAGCAAGGGACACCTGAAGAGAGCTGTCAGGGGGGATGCCCAGGCTTGTATGAAACCACAATCCTGACCGAGGTGCTTTATTTATTTACTGTTATTCACCAAAGCTAAATTCTATGTTCAATCACTCCCCTCACCCTGCATGAGGTGCTAATTCCTGCCCAGCCCAAGTCCTGCAGAGCTGAGCAACCTGAAGCCTGGATTTTCCACAGATGGCTCTTCGAAGCAACATTAGTCTAAATTATCTCTGCTGCATTCATCCACATGACCCCATCCAGCTCCACACTGCAAGACAAGGGAGTCACACTGGGTGATTAAGTTAGCAGCACAAAATGATTGTGTTAAAAGCTGATGAGCTGAGCTAACTCAATCCAAGGTGTCTGGCAGGGCAGCCAACGAGATCAATTAAAAGCCCTGCAGCCCTAATTGAGAGTTTCTGGGTGCAGCTAACATACCAGTCAAGGACAATACACAAATCAGGGACAATACACAAGTCCTGAGCAGAGCTGGCTACCGAGGAATGAGGGCCATCATCCCAATTTGCAGCCACTCAAACTTCAAGACAAGACCTGAGCCCCTCTTCGATGGATCAAAGCACTCAGAAGCCCAAGGCAGGCACTGCCCGGGCATGCCCAGGGTGGCACTCGGCCATTCCCCGCTGACCCGTGCGAGATGCTCCTATACTCATGAGCCCAGGCGCAAGCACAGAGTTAGAAGGGCATGTCAGGGACAATTCTTGGGGGATTTGCCTCAACATGAAACCACCGTGAGCCCTTCCAGCAGGCTCTTCTGGAGCTGCAGACTGGGACCGTCCTCCCAGTGCTCTCGGACGTTTCTGCGCTACGTGAGGCTCGCACACCAAATAAAGCCCCACTCAGAAGTGCTTCTACATCTGCTAAATCCCCATCAGAGACACGACTCCAGCAACAGCTTAAGCAGGGAAGTGGAATCTCACCCATGCTCGAGGAAGCATTCAAGTACCTGAAGTGCTTAGTGTAAGTGTCGGGGGTCTCAAATTATTAGCTTACCACCTTTAACTTCTTGATGCCAACAAGCGAAGGGATAAGACAATCAGCCTCACATTTGCGTCTTAAATTCCAAGCAAGAAATCCTGCAAAGCTCAGCCACCCTCAAAACTTACATCCAAAAACTGTAGAGCACTTTGCACAAGCAAAGAAAAAAATATTAAGCTGCACCTAGCATATTATTAGTTGATTTTTCTAGAGAACACTTGATGGTGTGTTCGGTTTTTTCCCGACTGCCTACTGAGACTCTGGTTCCCCTGTCCTGGGAATTTTCCCTCGGCAGCTCCTCCTCCCCCAGCTCCCAGACCATCCATTCTCCCCTTTTCAAACTGCACCCATTGTAAACGGCACTGAATATTAACACAGCCCATTGAGCACTTGCTTCTTTTGTATGGGACCCCTGCGTTTCAAATTGCAGTCACTGCAGAGAGGAAAAGTCTCAAAGTGATTAAATGCCGTGAAGTTTCTCAAAAGGAGAGAGGAATATGCAGAGGAGACTGAGGGGGTCCTAGAGCCTTTCACTAGAAGCCAGGGGCTTCTGCAGAGCCCGAAGAGCTTCTTAAGTGGGGGTGTTTTTCCTTTGTTATTAGTATTTACTTTTAATCCTAGTCCGATGAGCCAATTTCTGCCCCGGCTGTGTCTGTGTGGGATGGAGATGAGAAGCTCAGCCAGCAGATGCAGAGGGCTTGCTGTTAACTGCTGCCCTCCTGTAGGAGCTGATAAATAAATACTGCGGCATGCTGAGGGTGGTCAGCCAATCCACCGACACATGTTCGCACAGGAAGGGTGGATTTACTTGCAAGCACATGTATTTATTTGTGCTTAAGCAGCAGGCCCGGAGAGGCACTGCATTGCAAGGAGGGGCTCTGCTGTCACCCACCGGGGCCAGGCTCCAGCGCAGGAACTGCAGCCCCGCAGGGTGCAGAGCCATCCTGCAGCCCCGGGGCTCGGGACTGGCCGGAGCAGGGCCACCGGCAAGGACAGCGCTCCGGGAAGCCCCAGATCTGTGTATCGCTGCCAGCCACGCAGGAGAGTTCTTTCACAGGCCCCGCCGGCTCCCAGCACCGTCCCACCTGAGCGGGAACACCTCCTCGGAGCCCCACTCAGCAGGGAGCCGCTGGATTTGCAGGGCCGCTTGGGGTTTGCACTGCTGCGCCAGGAGCAGGGAGGGGGACCAGCCACCTGCAGCAAGGCGCATCCCTCCCCCAAGCCATCCTTGCAAGCGCTGCAGCCCCCCCGGGCAGCCGGCACACGCCGAGAGCCGCACAGCTGCGCGGGGCCAGGAGTGACCATTACTTCATCTTTGTTCCATTATTTCAGCAGGCCTGCAAGTAGGACGCGCAGGAGAGGTACTGCCAGCAGAACTCCCCCCTCGCAGCGCTGTCAGCAGGAGAGTGCCCCACACCACCTCCTCTTCCAGCATCTGCAGGAGCAGACTTACTCCAGAGCCCGAGGGCAAGTAAAAAACCCCCAAAAAATCCCATGCAACCAGCATCTGCAGAGCCCCTTGGCAAGCAAGCAAAGAAGTTACCCTAACATGTGAAAGCAAAGCAACAGGACCTGACACATGAAAACCCCTGTTTAGCAAAAAATTTATAGGTAATTTTGAGCAGGAACGTAAAGTTTCATTGAACAAAACCTTCGTGTGTATACACTTGAGCACAGAAAGAGACTGCTCCTGACTTCTAGTTCAAATGCACTTCCAGACCCTGAAACCACTGACAGGCACCCACAGGACTTTAAAAAGCATCCAGACACTTTGCCCTGATCTCTCCAGAGAGCAGCAGCACCATGCAAAGAGCCAACACGCACCTGGTGCCTGGGGCAACTCATCCATACAGCCAAACCCTAGAGCCTTCCTGGGAAACAGCAGCTCTTAGCCCAGCTCTCCCGGGTACTTGAGGACGCTGCCTTTCCCCAGACGTGCCAGGAACATGCACACTGACCCAGAGACAGAAGGGCCCATGCACGGATGATCAGTATCCCCCAAGATATCCCCTAGTCATTTGGGTCAAAACTGCACAATTCTGTTTAAAATAAAAACTTTATTTCCTGCAAAACATGCTAGCAATGAATTAACTATCCAACCACAGCCTCACTGTCCCTAAATCTTCTCACCAAAAGCTGTACCTAAAATACTGTTGCTTTTTCACTAAATAGGAAAGGAAAAAAAAAATCAGTTGTACATGATGCCTAAAGGAAATATCTGTCACTCTTCAAAAATCAAGGTGCATGGACAGACAGAAGCAGAGGTTGCAGGGGATGTGCCACATCAACGCTGCTGGAGCCCTGGCTTTTTTGGGGCACGAAGCATTCTGTACTTAAGCTTAGTCCTAAACTCGGTGCCACATGTAACACTCCACTGTAAAAACATACTTCAGACTTCAACACAAGTCACGAAGCACCTCCAGCAGCTCCAAAGGGAGGCACTGCAGAGGAGCTCTGTGCACATCAGCTGCCCAGCAGAGTTTGACTCTCCCGGTTTTCCCGCTGGACCAGGAACCCTTCCCAGCTGCAGCTGGGTGCTGGTGCAAGGACGGGATGGGTCATGGCAGTGTTGCAACGTGCCCTGTGCAGCAGGGCAAGAACACTTATATAACTGGTCCACAGTGCTGAGCTGCCTGTTGCTTTTAAGAAAAACAACAACAACAACCAAACAAACAAAAAACACCCAGAAAAAAAAACCTAAAAAGTCCATCTACACTACACTAAATGTGAGCGACTGCAGCCCCTCTGTGTATCGGCTATTCCTTATGAAAGCTTGGGAGAAAAATTACAACTCCGAGCCGCGCTGCCAGCAGAGAAATAACAATAGTCTCAAAAAGCCCCAGCGCTTTTCCTCGGTACTGATAGTCCTGTTGACAAAATACGCGGCGTGATTAAGTCTGTTCCAGAAGCCTCCCCGGCTGCCCAGCCGCATTTCCAACCCGACAAACAAAAGCTTTATCTCTAACACACTGAAAACCGACTCCAAGCACTGCCTCAGCATTGTGGCACTCGTTAGGAATAAAGATAAACCGCTAAGGAGGGACTGTTCAATAGCGCCTTAATGAAGTTAAAGCACTGCCACCAGTCACTGGAAACTGGATTTATCTCATCTCCTATTAGCGATCGAACATGCCCAAGCTTATCACCCCGGGGAGCAGACACGTCCGGCGGGACACAGCCCGCCCAGCAGGGATGGAGAGCAGGGACGCACAGCCCCAACATCGCCTGTCTGTCCCAGTTTATAGCTGCACAACCCGCACCCTCTGGGCTGCACTCCCACACCAGCCATCGACCACTGCAGACCTTCACATTTGCCTTCTTTTTCTTTAAAAGGGCACTTTAAAAGAAATTAATAAAATAAAAAATTCAAAAAGCAACAGAGATGCTTGCGCAGAGGTAACTTTTCGCTAGCACATGATGCTTTTATAGAGAACATTAAACCACTGAAGAAGTGAGTTATCAACTCTCTGCACAAAAAATGAACATTTACGATCCCGCTAAGCCTGAAAAACATGCTTCATCCCTGTGCTACTCAACTGAAATAGGATATTTTAAGTATTTTTTAGTATCAGAAACAGTATTACTCCAAAAACAAAAGTATTTCCAATAGGTTCAAGCCGTCTTTTTACACTAACTATGGAGAAGGAAAAAATTAATGTTGCATTTTCAGATACAAAAGCCATCAATTTGAACCAACTCTTGGTCAGTTTGTAGCACACAAAGTTACAAACCGTATTCTACAAGTCTAAAAAAAATCAACAGCCCACGTGTCCATAGCAGAAGACTTATACGTGCTTTTACTTCACCAATAAAATTTGAACTGAACACAAAACACTCCAAAACCTGCTCCATTTGAAAAAGACACTCCTGGGTATTAGCACTCCGGAAAAAAAAAAAAAACCATACAACAATAAATTTGTTGGGTCTGGGTTATCAACGCACTTCCTTGCCCAAACAAGGATACAGTGTCCTATTTTAAGAGGTGCAGGGGAATGCTGGAATTATTAAAAGCTTGCTCTGAAAGGTGAGGGAAAGATCCTTCAGAGCAACAGGTGAATGGACTAAGGGCTTTAACGCAGAGGCATGAGACATGAAAATATCATGTAAAACAAGGCATTTCTGCAGCTAAAAGTGACCACCAAGTGAACCCGACAAACCTCTAATAATTCTTCTTAATAAGGAGCTGGATGATCTCCAGCAACACTTCAGTGACCGTCCTCTCTCCTGGCAGAGCTGAGGAGTATCTATTACAACCAGGGGTTTTAGAGATCTGTTCGAGCGGCAGAAAGGCCCCGCAACAGCAGCGGTTTCCCTCTCCCTTTCTGGATACTGATTTCCCGAAGTTAAGATAGCTCAGCGCACTTATTTTTGTAAGTTTGTGAGCGCACACACATACTCTCAGTCCTCCTGGACTGTTAAACGACTCGAACTGCCAATGCTGAGCACACTTTTCCCCCCGAATCTCCTGAGCTTCAAGTGTCTGACGCTTTATTTCAGCTTTTACGAGCCCACAGCAGCGCTCGCACAACGGGAGCGGACCCGCGGCAATTCCCGGCAAACGGCAGTGACACCGTCCTGCGCTTGGACACGAACCTGAGCGCTTTAAAACAGCCTTCGGGGGATAAAAAACATCCCACGGTGCTGCAGCAGCCACCAGGTGCGGGGCTCTAGGCTCAGCTGCCACCCAGGACATACGATACACCGCAGCTCAATAACTCCGCTCCACACGCAAGTACGGAGGGCGCGCAGCCAGCCGCGCCGCCTTTTCTGGAAAACACCTGGATTCGGCGGAAACTCCCCAGAAGCCCTCTACTCCCTTTCGATCGCCTCAACTTCACAGCCCGAAAAGTTGGCAGCACGAAAAGCCAGAAGGGCGGGCGCGGCGCTGGGGTCCGGATTCGGGCACCCGGGCTCCGCAGCCCCGGGACGGCGCGGATGGACGGACGGACAGGCAGATGGATGGATGGGCGATGTCCTAATAAGGATTCGGAAGCCCAAGCGGGCCGTTATCTCCAGCAGATCCCATCGCTAAGGGACCAAACCCGCCGCGGCTCCTTTCCTCCGGGACACCCCGAGGCCAGCCCCGCATGGGACCGAAATACGGCCCCAGCTTTTACCCGGGACCAGCATCGCACCCGACGCCTCCATCTGCCCCATCCCCGCGTCGTGTGGGCGCCACGGGGGACCCCGGACCGCGGGACCAGTTTCACCCCACTCCTGCAGGGCGGTAGCGGCCACTTCGCTTAAATAAACAAACCGGAGTTTCGCGGGGATTTTTTTGTTTCAAGTTCCCCTGTCCTTGACAACGAGCCAAAGAGCGCGGGTCTGGCTGCCCGACCGCCTCGCCTCGCCCCCGGCCCGTCCCCGCGGGTCCCCCCGGTACTCACACGTGCCGCGGCCAGCGGGGCAGGTCCCGGGGCAGGGCGGGCAGGG
>WBMY01002127.1:184366-228499 GCA_013397315.1 Donacobius atricapilla
GCCCCAGCCCGGCCCCGGGGGCAGCGGGGTCTGAGCCGGGCCCTGCTGCTCCCCCCTCGATGTTACCTCATGGCAGGCCCGCAGCTAAAGAGGCCTTTCCCAAAAATTCACCTGTATTTAACCCCTGTGTCCCAGAGGTGTGCACTTGTATCCAATTGGCCAACCTGGCTGTCAGCTTTAAAGCAGGTCACTAATTGGTTTTTACCATTCGTGCCAAACCAATACAGCTTGGCTTTCAGAGCAAGGCCCAGCATTGAGGAGGAGCCCTGGTGATCTGCTGAGGTGTCACACTGGATGGGCGACAATGGCAATGCTGTCAGGCTTTGGGAAGGATGCATTTGGCTTCTCCTGGGGCAGGCTGAAGGTTGGAGGCAGCAAAATAGAAAAGGATGGACCTTTGCTCTTTTTGACCATCCTAGCATTTGACATTTTTCATTCATTCCTCCATTCACTTCTATTTGCAGGGCTACAAATCCATCTGTAACAACATTTGTCTTCTTCTAATAACTTTCTTGATGGCTTTTACACCCAACACCAATGGTGTTGAGGTTTGCAGAATGACTGCTGCCATGGCAACAATCCCTTGTATTGTCAGCCTGGTGCATTGAGGTGTCAATCAATATTATCATGATGCCAAATACTCAAAATGTTTTCAGCAGTTGTGTTGTGGAGACCGTGTACAAAGTCACAGTGATTATTCAGCGCAGCAGCAGTCACATTAATACATCTCTACCAGTGGCCTTTGGTATTAGCTGCTCATGATTTGCCCTCTGCCATCCCAGTTGCAAGAGATGGTTTCTCTGGTATAACCAGATCAACCACAGCATCAGCATTCCAGAGGTTTATTCGTTGTTCTGGTTACACCAGACCTGCAAGGACAATTTTATGGCTTGTTGCCACCCAAACCTGGTGTCTTGTCTCTCCTGGATCCCAACCCCACTCCTCAGAGCTTGTTTTGTTGGTACAACCTGCAGGATGCATGACGTGATCCACAGGTGCCTGGAAGCAGTAACTGGTGATAACATCACTTCTCACTGCTTAAATGGGTGAAGCCAATTCAGCTTAGCAGGAGGCAGCATATGACAGTGAAAATTAAAGAAAGAGATGATCAAATCAAGCTTCAGTACTGGGTCACTAACAGTGCTGACACAAGTTTACCTTGGCCTCAGACTCTGAAGTTTTCCTTGCAATGACACATAAACCTTTTCTTCTCTCGAAATTAGAGGCTGGTGCTTGAACTCTGGTCCTCCAGGAACATAAGGTCTTTGATCAAGACCAGATCATGCTTCGTTAATGTGAAAGTTCACTTGAGTAGCTGCTGTCATTTCATTTTTCACAGGCAGTGAGTTAAATTGCTTTCTCAGCCTGGGACTGACACAGGCAGTTAGTAAAAAATGGTGCAAATAAGTAGATCCAATTAACTAAATCCAAGTTCTGTCACAACTTTGCCACCTTCAATTCTTTTTTCCCCCTCATACTGAAGGACTTCTCATAAAACTGTTGTGTAAATGTGGGTGTATTTATCTCATCTTTCTAAAAGCAGACTATCAAAATAGCATGACAGCAGTTTCTTGTCAAGACAGAAAGGAGAGAGAAAGAGACAGCACTAGAATATTGCCTGCCATTTGGATGGGCAAAATACATGATAAGAGTGAGGGTTTGAATGTAAACCTGTAGTACTCAAACCTGGAGATTACTCTCAATTGCTTAAAAGCTTTTTTTTTTTTTTTTTTTTGGTAGACAAGGCAATGGACTGACTCCAAGAGTAGGAAGAAAGCTGGTAGACCTGAAGTCTGAACACTGTCTGCTTGGATCACACATTTCAGCATAACATTACACGAATCATGCTTGAACTCCAAAACCCAGAGGTTTCCCCAAGCCCAGGGAAAGATTTGGCCCCTTGTGCGAGCTGGCAGGTTTTGGGCTTTGCTCTTCAGATCTGGACTTGGACTCAGATCTGTGCCAAGCCTCCAACAGCAAGAGCAGAGCTGGAGCCGCAGCTGTTCCCAGCAGTGACTAGTGCTAACAGTGTTTATGCTATGAGGAGCTCTATTAACTGGCATAATAACCATAATTACATGGTTTAACTTCTGCTCGTTGCTCTCACCTCTAGGCTGAGAGGGAAGTGTGACGTTCTTGCAGCCCCAGAGGAATGTGTTAGATGAAAAGATGCAAGTGGAGCAAGGAAGCTGGAATCCTGCTCCAGATAAAATTGGAGTCACCTGGCCCTGCTCAGAGAATAATAGAAAAAAAAAATCAGAAGTATTGGAGGAGGAGTTTAATCCCTTTCAGATAGGGATGCTCTAAATCAAGACTCTTTCTTCACTCTGGGTAAGTCTCTAGAAAGGGCTAGGGACTCCATGTGCAGCTGGAAAACAGTAGATGCTTTATTTTACTGTAAGCTCTTGCCTCCGTGTAAGTGGGAAAATGAACCACGAGCTTGCCTAAATGAGAGTAGTGGGCTTCAAAGTGTTTCCAGAGTAAAGTTTGTATTTCCTTGCTGATGGCTGTTGACTTCCTGTGCCCTTCATGGCAAAAACGGTAACTCACCCTGCCCCAAAACAATCCTGACTCCTCTGTGGGCTCAGATAAGGAAAACCCCACATGGAGTAAATGTAGGGTGCCCTCTGAAAAAAGCTGCCACGCTGAATATTTATATTATATTAATAATTAATACACATTTTTAAATAGATAATGAAAAAACATATTCATTTAATAGCTCTCTGTTCAGTCTTTATTCTGCAGATGAAGGACGCCATCAGCAGGGGTGGTCTCTGCCTGGCAGGGTATTCAAGGCAAGTTTAGCTGAGGGTTGCACAAGTGAGGGCTGTTCTCAGAGGTCCAGATCCCATACAACAATTAAAGGAAAATGATTGCAGAATGACCACAGCAGCCAGACTCTGGAAGCATCTGGCAAGCAAGCACTGCCTTACAGGTCAGAGCTAGTTTTTCCCAACTTGTGTCCTTGATCTTTATCCATACTGGAAATGGGGCAAGATACCTTGTGACAACTTTTATTGGGACTCAATTACTGCCTCTGTGATTACTACGGGCTGTTACTACCAAACTGTCTTCTGTTGCTTCATATGGCTGGAAGATATTAAGATTTGTCCACTGCTTCATCATACTTTGATCCCTTGTTTAGGAAAGAAATCTGTTTCCTTGCTTGAGTGCCTCATTCTTGGCTAGGGATTGAACTGCAGGCTGATATTTCTGTTTGGCCCGTGAAGCCAACTATTAACCACACTTCTCATCCTGCTGGTACCACCCAGGAGTGCATCAATACTGCAATACAAATGGCACAGCATCATTATATGAAGAGCAAAATATGTGGCAGGGCCCTGCTGTGGCTTAGAGGCTCAGAGAAGAATCTCTCAAAATATCTTAGACATCTGCCATGTGTAAAATCTCATGATTGTTCTTCAAATTCTTCTGTGAATACATCAGCCTCTCCTCCACTCCTCTATTGGTCTCCCTGTGCCAACACATGTGTTCTTACCAGCAGCGTGTGACACAAGGCTTGTTTTCCTCCACAGTTATTCTGTTTGTTCAGTACCTGAGGTATTATCCTGCGGTTCGAGACACCCTGAACCACTCCCATAGTGCACAGTGGGGATGACATGAAGGATTATGACTTCATGTGGGAATAAGGAAGAGCGGATGAAGGCTTAGTAGACACAGATCCGGGTTGATGCCAATACCATAACTAATTAGAAACAGGGGAAGCAAGTAGATGGAAAATGTCTCAAACTTCTCTCAGAGTCTGCCATGGCACACGAATGTGTCTCTGTCAATGGCACACCACCGCTGCAGTAGCTGGACAACTTTGTCCACAGATCCAGTGATGGATGTGTGGAATCTGTGCAAAAGCTCAGCATGCCTTCAGCAACACCCATTTCTCAGCACACGCCTTCATCTCCCACAAGATGTGAATGCCCATGAGAAGTTCCAGGGATGCAGAACAACTGTTTCCATTGTATCCCAGGAGGGATGCATTCCTTTTGCCTTAAAGATGCTGCTTCCATCAGCTCTGCAGAAAGGCACACTGCAAAGAAGAGCTCACCCAGAAATAGTGAGATTGAATCCCTTACCAGCTTGTGATCTGAGGTAGCACTGTGTGAAGAGGCACAAGTTGCCTTATGCTCCCTGCCACCCAAATTTAAAAAAGAAAATACCTCAAAACCAAAATACTCTGGCATGATGTAATTTGTCTCTTGGATCAGAAGAAGCTACTTCTAGCCTCACACCTGTGCTGCTCCAGGG
Source organism: Donacobius atricapilla (assembly GCA_013397315.1). NCBI lineage: Eukaryota > Metazoa > Chordata > Aves > Passeriformes > Mimidae > Donacobius > Donacobius atricapilla. The sequence goes on from WBMY01002127.1 coordinate 188,630, forward strand.
AGGAGCTAAATTCAGCTAGGATTTCTTTTTGTTCCTTAGCTTTCGTACTTTTCTCCAAGAGGTCTAGATTACTCCCTTCCATCCCACTTGCCAAAGCCTCTCCATTCTGGTTACCCTGGACAATATTTTCTTTTGGATGATCCATAATCAGACACCTTGAAGGTGAGGGCAGAACAACCAAGCCCCTCTGCTCCTCACAGAGCTCTGGCAGCATCATCTGCTCCTGGGGCACCAAGAGGGAGCTCTCCCTGAGGACAACTTAGGGAACAAGCAATGTCCAACAGAATGCCTAAACAAGAAGGTGGAAGAAGGAAACAAAAAAATACCACTCTTGCCTTCCACCTCACCCCCTTGTGATGAGGTTTTTGCAGTCACTGACTCCAGCTGGCAACAATGCAGTAAATAGCCACGTGCCCTGTGCACAGGCTGCGGAGAGGAGGAAAGGGAGCTGAACTCCTTCCCTTCTGCTACCTCACCACCACCTGATGCTGCACAAGCCCTTAGCTACACAAACTATCCCTCTGAACCAGGGCTGTCTGCAGCAGGGGTGACCTATGTTCTCTCCAACATATTTGGGGTGCAGGGTGTCTGTGCTTGGGTCATTGGGCAGCACGTGTGGGGAGAAAACCAACTGTGGACTTATCAACAGGCAGTCTCACCTCCCAGGCAGTGCCTGCACTGTCCCAAGCCTTTATCCTTCAAGGGAGCCCTGAGGGTGAAGTGTCAGGTGGTGGGTGCCTTTTTTTCTTTCCATTATGATCTTGCTGGCTGTTTTGTCAGAAATGCCAGAGCTATGCCTCAGGTGCCCTTGTTTCTGGCCCTAGGACTTTTCTGGGGAGAAGGGAGTGTGTCTGGGGTGTGCTGGATAGTTTTGAGAGCATGATGGAGCCTTATGATACTTGGAATATCTGTCATGGTCTCAAGCAACAATGCGAAGACTGAGTGAAACAGATTTGCTTATTTTGTTAAATGCTATTTTATCAAGTGCTATCTTGTTTTGGGCTGTTTACCTCCAGTTTGACTAATAATTGCTGAGTGGCTCTGAGCTCCTGCATTGTTTGAACTGGTGCCTCTGTATGAGATGTCTCCTTGGGACTTCAGGTGCCTTCTCTGCTTCTGTACAGAGCCCATGCTTGGATGTGCTCAGGAGGGGTTGCTGGTTCTAGTGGGGGAGCATTTTCAGATTGGTTCCATGAGGACTGATGGTTTCCCTTGGCTCTTTTTCTGAGGGCTTTGAGGCTTGAGCAGTAGTTCTCCTAAATGTCCTCCTCTGGCAGAGTGCAAGACAGACAGGAGATGTGTGTGTACCACGGTGCTTGTAGGCAGCGCCGAGCTTCACCTGGCTCGTCCCTGAGATGCCCAGATTGTGTGGGCTGGGACAGCTTCCTTGCACATGGCAGCCTCCAGGTGACTGGAATCCTCCCAGAGATCATCCATAATTTGATAAAGAGTTGGCTCTCTGTAGTAACACAAGACAGCGCGTTGGAAAAAGCCATTAATCACGGCAAGGGTCGGTGGCTGCTGAGTGCGCACCTGCGAGGCTGCAGCCTTGGGAAACAGCATTTGAGCAATCTGCATGGCTCTGACAGAATGCCTGGGAGTTTTTCCCATTACATCACTACTGGGGCCAGCACAAAGGCTATCTGGGTTGCTCAAGGAAGTGTATTGTGGAAAACAATTCTACTTTGATGACTGATCCAGGCATTTATTTAGGCAAAGCTGAAGCAGTTGCATTGGCTCATTTGATCTGCGCTGTTAATAGGAGACAGCTCAGTGCATGCTTTTGTTATACTTGCTCTTGCTTGTAGAAGTTCTTGAGATTTTTTTTTAATGAACAAAACTATCTATCCCTTCACATGGCAATCGTGCCAGTGTCACAACCTTAATTATCACTCAAATTTTCCAGGTGGGATTTTTTTTCCAAAATCTGACTCAGAAGAATTTGCCCAGGTTGAAGGAAGTCACTGAACATGATACTGAAAAGCATCTGTGTGTTACAAGAAAATAAAAGACAGGATGCAGCGTGTGCAGGCATGGGGTGAAAATAAAACAGCTATTTGATTGCTAGTTGCATGCTTTGCTTTTACACCAGGAATGTGTCAGTAGCCCCTGTGTCCTTTTGCAGCATACTGGTTCCCTGAGAGAGAAAGAAATCTGTTACATGAATCACACTGAGCTCTGGGGCTGTGGCTGGAGCACCTTGCAAAACATTTACTTTTTTAAAAAATTCATTCTCTGTTAACATTTTGCGTATGTTAGTGGCAGTTATTAAAGATTTGATAAATGGTTTGAATGAAAGACTTGCAGAAATGGCCAATTGACCCCTTTAAATTTTGTTTACTCTCTAACTAGATATTAATTAAGATAAGCTGACCTTCTGAAAAAAAATAAAACAACAAACCAAAGAACAAAAAACAAGTGGGGCTTTCAACAATGTAATATACAAAACCAAAAGATAAAACTTGGTGGGAGAAGTTGACAAATGGATGTTATGCTTTTCTCAGGTTTATATCATATGCTAAAACATGGTGTCACTGCAGGATTTTTCTGTGTCCTAGCACTTTTATCCTGTTTTAAATCTCTTCTAGGGGTTAATGTTTCTCACCCACAAAGCTGTGGGAGAGGAAGGGGTTTTCAGCTCCTCATTTTACAGAAATTCTCAAAATTATCCTCATTTTAGAGAAAGGCCACTGTAAATAGCGAGGCATTACCAGCTGAAATTGCAAAAACCCACAATGAGGAGAAATCTCCTCCACCCTTCATTAATGTAAAGTCACAGGAAATAAATCTTCCCTCCTAACTTGGTCTTTGAAAGTCTCAGCAAGACTTGTCCGCAACTGTTTCTTGCATAAAAGGTAGTTCTGGTCCAACTCTACACTCGCAGGTCCCCCATCACCTCCAGGGCAGCTCCAACAGGAACTGGCTACTTTTCCTTCTCTTTCTGCACAGGTCAAACAAGCAGTGGGCACTGAAGACTTTCAGAGTTTCCAAACACCAGCAGGGCAGCCCAGGGCATGGCTCCAGCCAGGACTCTCTTGAATGCCCCTCCTAAAACCCGGTGCACACTCATGGGGAGGATCGTAAAAGTGGAGTCTGGACAGCTGGAAGTCACGTCTTTGGGATAATGGAGTGTGCAGGTTTGCATCGTGGTGTATTTGATCCAGACTGAATGTCAGCTTGTGAGGGTGCTGACAGGGCCCATGCTGAGAGTCCCCTCCACAATGTCCCTCATCAGAGCAGTCTTTCCCATCCTCTGCCTTCTCTGCTGGATCATTTGTCTGCTTTATGGGCTCCAGGAATGGCACATCACCATCTCTTCCTAGTTCTTGCAGTTAATTTTCCACAAACGTTATAGGGCGTGTCTGTTTATTTATTTATTTATTTTTGCAGAAGGGGTTTTTACCTGGCTTTAACGTGACCTCAGAAGCCTGCTGCAGTGTGAGGCTGGAGCAAGGCAGAGCTGTGTGCGTGCCTGGTATTGCCTGCATGCACCAGACCCTGCAGCTACTCATTCCTTCTCGTGCAGGCAGCTGAGAGCGTGACAATAGCACTTGGATATCATCCCATTTCCTCCCCCTTAAACCTGACTGTTGTCTTCCAGGTGTTACAGACATTTTTGAAGTCAAAACACTTGCCAACTCCAATTAAACTTGTGGTTTGCAGACAAATTGGGAGCCGAGTGGAGAGGAAGCTGGCGGGAGAACGGCTTTGTACATGTACGGGGTTCCAGGACAGCTGAGTTTCCAAAAATTTTGCAGAAATAGTCATCAGGGCAGAGATGAGACCATAGTGATCTGCCTCTGGTAAGAAAGGAATAAATGCACAGCTGCTGTAGTTGGGTAGGGGGAGCTCCTGTTAGAGGTTAAAAATTGGAGAATTCAGAATTCATTTGTCCGGCTCATGGTCCCAAAGCCCAGTCTCAGTGCCACCTCTCTGGCTGTCCTGCCTGCAGGGGCATCAGGGGCTGCAGGGGCTGGAAGTAGATTCTGCATGGGCATGGTCGGCTGATGTTTTTTTTACAATGAGTGTGGTAGAACACTGCCAGAGGTTGCGCAGGATTGCGCCACCCTTGGAAACATCCAAGGTCAGGTTGGACAGGGCTCTGAGCAAGCAGACCTGGGTGAAGATGTCCTTGCTTGTTGCAGGGGGTTGGACTAGATGGACTTTAAAATGTCCCTTCTAACCCAAACTATTTTGTGATTTTTTTTCTTGAGGCAGGGAGGGGGTGATAACCTCTACATTTTCCCTTCTTCCCTCTCTATTTTGGTTGCTACAACCTCCAATCCTCCCTTCTCCCTTATTCAGTCCTATATTCCCCACTTATTCCCTGCAGGACCTGGTCAGAAAAGGGCTGATTTACTCTCACCTCTTTGCAAATGATTTCTGGACATTTGAGGTCTCCTTTTATGCAGTATTAATCAAGTTAAGAGGTAGCTTGGGTCCATTTATAATGCATTTCTTTAAAATGAAGTGGGGAAGAATTCTCCCACACTGAGAATATTTTAGACACCTTTTGAGCGATGTTTTTCAGATTACATCGTGACCATGTTCAAACACCTGGGTTTTGTTTGGGGACAAGGGAGAAGTTATTTTGATCCTTTTCCTACTTGCAATGTAGGGAACAGACACATTTTGAACAGCAACATAAAAAAGACCTTCAATTTTGGCACTTACTTGAAATGGGACACTTCACCTGGATTTAAGAAATGGATCAAAATGGCCTCAAAATTAAACATTTCCTGCAAAAATGTTCATTGTGAAAATATTTCTTTTTTCCGTGGGAAAATATTATATAGTGAGGAAGCTGTTCATTAGTTCTAGCATCTGATACTATTGGAGAAGTCTTTTAGAGTTTAAAAAAAAATTTGCTTTTTTTTAATTCACTCTGCCAGCCAAGTGGAAATCTGAGACTAAAGTCAGACACAAAACCAGGAGGAAGCAGTTTATTAGGCTAGGGGTGAGTTTTGCATCTCACTGTCCTGCTTTAGTGATCTTCCCAGCCTGGCTGGCAGCATTGCAAAAGCACCCACAGAAAACGTGTCCCTGGTGTTGCAGTGTTTCTCCCCAGGATCCTGGTTCAGCTCTGGGGGATTTCCAGCCCTCTTGCTGCAGTTACTTGCTGTTCTCTGCCTGCAGGCACCACAACCAGCTCCCCAAGTGTGTGTGTGTCTCACCTTCTGCCATACCCTGTGGGATTTTGCTTGCTGCACCCTGTCTGCCAGGCACCACTTTCATTTACTGCCCCTGCTAGACCTGTAAAAGCTCCATGCTGTGCCTCTGAAAGCCTTAGAGTGAGCTCTGCTATGCCAGAAGTGCTTGATTGCAGTGGTGAACATGCGGATAAAGAGGACTGGGGAATGCCAAATGACCCTTTAAAAAATACTTCCTACTGCAAATGTAGGATTTTGTATGTTCCTTATAGGAAGTGTCTCCGGTCCAGGCACCACTGGGGCATTTTAGAGGTCCAAACTGAGGAGCTGGAGGCCTCCAGAGAGATATGTGGCTCTGATGGCTGGACACAAGCTCACATCCACCCTTCTTCCTACCAGCAAGACTTTTCCTTAGCCATTCCCAGTGTTGGTGGCCATGTGGTGTCCCAGGGGGCCAGACAGCATCTGCATTTCCAAAATCAGTTGCTTTGAGTGTCCCCCAGTGCCTCATCCCGTGAGCAAGAGCCGTGCCCTGCTGTTTGCCCACCACCCCAGGAAGGACGCGCAGGTCTCAGTGGGTGATACTTGTCCTCCTGGGAGCATCTCTCCTCCTGCAGCCTTCTTCCTGACCAGGTTTCTGTTTTTTCTCTCGACTGTTTCTCCATCCTCCACCTCCCCCTGCCTCCATCTGGTTTCTATCTGGACTAAACAGATGTTTTTCCACTTCTTAAATGTCCTGTACGCTCACCTTGCCGATGTCTAACAGGGGCTGTTCATTCTTCTTTCCCCAGGTGTAAAACTTGAAAAACTGGAGGGGCTGGGGGAGAAGCAGCTTCTCTTAATACCTTGGTGTGCATTTAGTGCTGCTGGAGGGATGAGGGAAACCTTTCCAATTACTTACCTTGCAGCCTAGAACCCTCTTACTCCTTCCAGGTCCCCTTTCCATTCCTAGTGTATACAGAGGATCAGACCTGTGATTTATGCCAGGGCAGTGTGTATAATATTCTCACTTTCATGTTATAAATGTTTAGCAAATCCACAAGGTATCAAAAGAACTTGTGGAGGAGATTTGCTAAGAAGGGCTTGTGGATAAACCTTTTGGACTTGGCTGGAAAGCAGACATATACAGTTTATTGCTTCCCCCTTCTGCAGAGTGACAACAGGTTAAATGTAGACTTTTCCTTAAAATAAAAGTTCCTCACTTGGCAGTTCAATCAAGTGGTATCTGTCATGCAGAGGTCTCATGAAGGATTTATTCCCATTTTAAGTAATGTTTTGGAGGTGCAGGCTCTGCATGGAATACATTAGGCAGCGGGAAGGTTTGCTGGCATGCTCACGGGGCTGGTAAGGTACATGTGCTGTGGGCACAGGGGCTCATCTGTGGGGATCTGCTTTCCCCTCGCCCTCTGTCTCTCTTTTTCCCCTTACATGGCTCTGAATGTCTTTGAGGGAGGGTTTTCCCAGCCTCCCCAGGGAGGGAGCTGAAGCATCAGAGCCCATTGCCAGGGGGCAGGCAGGAGAAGGACCCCAGGTCCCTGTCCACTGAAAGAGGAACCCAGCAGCTCTCCCAGTGACTGTGGGGCAGAAATCCCAGTGCTGATCCCAGCTCAGGCCCTTGAGACAGGGTTGGCACAGCAGACCCTAGCCCCTGCAGGCCTTGCTGGGGTTGCAGAGATGGTCTCTGAACTGCTTTGGGTCCCAGAGGTGGTGGCAGCCACTGCTGGTGCCCCTTTCTGCTCAACAGGGACAGAGAGTAGGACTGAGGTGAACAACCGTCATTTTTTCTGGGAAAAAAACAGCTGCTTTCTGTGATGGGAACTGAATGACCAAGTAAAATAATGTAACTTGGAAGCTGCTCTCTTCTTGGCTTTTGTGTTATATATATATGTATATATATAATTTTGTTGGCTGGATTCTTTCTCCAGTGAAAACATCAACTAGAGATGGGGGTAAGCAATCAAATGCTTGCAGGGCAAGTGTCTGCCAGGTGTCACAGCTCTCTACCACCTTGGGAGGTGGGTTCTGGCCCCTGGCCACCCTGGCCCCGGGTCAGGCTCTCCGGCTTTGCTCTAGGTTGTGGAAACTGTCCTCCTTGGAGACCATATCTGTGAGCAGTGGCATTTTCCACACTGCCTGCCAAGAAGGGCCGTGCAGTGTGGGTTAGTGACTGAAAGTGAGCACAGGCTGCACTCCTGGGGAATTTGGCTTTTGTCAGGCACTGGCTGCTGGGACAAGAGCACCCACACTATTCTCTACGGGTGCCTAGCTGCAGAGTGCTCTTTGCTGTGCCACAAATGAGCTGGGAGAGGTCCCCATGGTGTGCTTGGGCACTGGCGAGGAGCAGTAGGGAGTTGGAATTGCTTCTGCTGTGAATTTGCCCTCATAGGTACCCTCTATAAGACCCATGGTCAGAGGGATGCAGCCATTCCAAGCAGGTGTGAGCACCGTGTTAGAGGGGCTCAGAGACATAAAACAATGAATTGCACGAAGTCCAAAACCAACCAACTAAAAAGCAATAACCCGAACAACTTGAGGCCATTTTAATCCAGATTTACCAGTTATACAGCTATAAGTTTGCAGTGCACCTTGGCACTGCCTTACCATACTATGTCTAGCCACAAAGCCTGCGCTTTCCCTGCTCCCTGGGACTGTGGGCATTTGGGCACATTCCCTGCAATTGCTGCCAGTCCCAGAAAGAGCAAACACAGCCCCATGTGCCCCAGGAGAAGCCCACGGTGTAGGGGCAAGGGGAAGAGGGGGTTTCAGTTGCTTTTATGAGAGTGCATTGTAAGGACAGAGACTCACTCAGCGCTGCACCCACGTGAGGTCCCTTTGGAGAGGGAACCCCTCTCTGGGTGAAGTTGGTGACCCTCTGCTGTGTCACACCAGCACCACTGATGGCAGAAAATACATTTAGTTCTTCACAGGACGTATTTCTCTAAACTTCTTTCTGTCCTTGAAGTTTTCAGCCAGAGTTTTGGTATTTCATGTTCCCCAACCCAGTGAAAGCTGAGACTCAGTGCGGAGTGGAGGGGGTGCTGCAGGCGTGTTACTGATGGGATGGGGAAGTGCCATATGGTCCTGAAAAATCACTGTCAGTGAGACAACGCTGAGGAGCCCCCCTCAGGGGGGCAGGGAGGGAGAGGCAATTAATCATCCTCACCTCCTAATAAGCATGTGAGCTCCAATACCAAGCAGTGCTCTCACTGGAGGAGCCAAACTTCAAAGCCTGTGGTGCCCTGCAGATGCACAGGGCATTGCTGAGCTGAGGCTGCATCCCACTGGGATACAGTGTGTGCATCTGAAGATCAGTGACAAATGTGATGGGGGTGGCTGTAAATGCTGCCTTTGGACAGGGATGTTGTGTTTTACAGGGCTTCACCAGAGGTGTGCAGCTCACAGCATCCCCTGCTAGTCCCAACACTGGTCTCCGTGTCTGGGGGAAACTGTGCTCCCAGGGGTGCCCAGCTGGAGAATTTTCACTCCTCTTAAAATGTGAGGGGTCTGTAAAGCAAGGAAAATTCAGCTCCCCTGAGCACTTGGTTGTGTTGGCCTCCATGTTCCCAGTCCTCATCAGATCAGTAGTGTGAACATGGTGCTTAATAAACACAGCCTTGAAGCCCCCAGCTGAGTTTTCCCCACTGGAAAATCAGCAGCTCCTTTTTCTTTTATCTTTAAGCTCTGGCTGGATGAAGCTTTAAGTGGTATTGGGGGAAAACCCCCTGTGTTTATTCAGGTTTTTCTTACTTTAACAGACTTCCCTTTGTCCCAACCACCTCTATTTCACACATTTCTCTCCTGCAGTACCCTCCTCTGGCCACAGACAGGCTTGTTCAGCTCTTTCCACTGTTTTAATTGTACACTTGGTGTCAGGCTGGAAAAGCCTTGAGCTAATCGTGTTTCAGCTCGTCCCTGCTTCCATTGTTCATGGATAAAATAATACTTCCAAACCTCACAGCACTTCATAAATATCACTGCCTGTGTGGAGAGCAGTAGGCACTTTCCAGAGCCCTGTTTGCCAGGCCATGGAGGTTTTGAGTATTTCTTGGGAAGCTGGGCTGGATCTGTCCCTGCCCAAGTGCTGGCAGTGGCTTTTTGCTGTGGAGCAGGAGTCAGGGCAAGCCTGAGACTTCCAGAGGAGTTTATGCATCCAAGCCCATTATCTCTGGAGCAGAGGGATTTGTCCCTCACTGGCTGCCAAGGAAGCAGGCAGTGAGGTGCGTGGTGGTGCTGGTGCTGTGAGTGGATGAGCAATTCCTGTGGGGATGCAACTGAATGAGCAATGACGGCTCTGGGAAGAGGGTGCTGGAGGAAGAAACCCTCCATGTGCCTCAGTGAGTTTCTCCCTGCTTTCTACTGAGACTGAGTCTCCAAGAAGGACCTTGGGGGCAGCTTGGAGTTTGTACTCCTGGGTGTGCCAACCCTGGATCTCCCTGATGGGCTCAGTGCAGCAGACACAACCCAGCACTGGCACAGCTACTGCAGGAGCCACAGTGCTTCATGTGGGGTATCCAGAATAAAGGAGCTCAAACCAAGCTGTCCTTGGCTCGTGTTTAGCTCTGGTTAAGCAAACAGGCTTTGCAAATTCTGTGGTCTGAACAAGCTTCCACTTGTATTTCCACATGCGGCATCGTCCTGAGCTGTAACATAAAGCAGATCCCACAGAGGCTTGTGTGTGGGAAGACCTCTGCCCAGGCAGGGATCAGCTACCCGTGTCCTCCTTCTGGCAGTGTTGTCTGGGCACAAAGTGCCTGTGCAGCCTGGTGTGGAGAGACCTGGGGGTGAACATGTGTGGCATGTTGCTTAACCGTAAAAACCAATACCCAGCCTGGGGGATAGCTTTTTCTGGGATCTTTTTTTTTTTTCAGATGTCTGAGCCTGAAAATTTGTGTGTCTGCACACATGTTCTTCTCCCTCTAGTCCACTGTCACCCCAAAAAGACAATTTCCTTTTCTCACAAACTCTGCCTCTCCCTGTGCCCAGGAAGGCATCACTCTTCCAGGCAGCATTGCAAAATGGGTGGCTTTGGTTTCCTACGTCCACCCTGGTGTACCTGTGCAGGGAAGAATATCCATCAGCTGGGTCATCAGTCACAGGGAGGGCCCGAGAGCAGCCAAGCTGGAAGCAGCTGATGCTCTGATGGGTTTTGGAGGCCTCCTACTCACTGTGGGAAGGGACACGTGGGATTTGGCTGATCACACAGGGTTCCAGTGGGATTGAGTAGCAGCAGTTACATATCAAGTTATTCCTTGCAATTCACCATATCCTAAAAATATAGTTTCATTAAAGGTTCTTGCTGCAGCAGCTCTTGTGTCCCAGTAAAGGGAGGTAGGCTACCAAACCAGCTGTGGGTTTTTTGCGAGCTTGCTCACTGGAGTTTTGAACTCTCTTGCTCAGTTTGCCAACTGCTGTTCTTTCTGATGCTACCCAGTTGTTTTGCATGGCCTTGAAGTGGTTTCCCAGCTATTTGAACTCCCTAAATGACAATGCTTCATTATTGTCTAATGGAGAAGTGGATTCTTCTGTTTATATGTAAAGGTTCCCCTCCTTCCCCCCCTACCTCCCTCAGCATATGCAAAGGCACTGCAGAAACTGGAACCAGATAAAAAGAAGAAAACAGGCTTTTAAAGCAAGTTCCGAAGTGTAAAGATGTGAAGGCCACTTAGAAATCATTGCCTTCTGCTTTCTCCCACACTGTGATTCATTTGGTCCAATCCATCATTGATTCAACATGCTCATGGGCCAGAGCCTTCAAAGGCAACTGTGCGTCTGCTTTAGCCATTCATCAAGGAGGAGCACAAAGGAGAAGGGCAAAGGAAAACGTATTGCCAGCTCCCTTTGGTGCTGTTTAATGGGTGTGAAAGAAGGACAGTGGAGAAGCTGGGTTAATGAAAGCCAGGATGACCAAGGAAGTGCCCCCAGGACATATATTTTTCAGCCTAGGTATGGCCCTTGCTAAATTTGATTCTGCAGAGGGAACTTCAAACACTGAGCAAGAGAGCCAAAATGAGGCCGACATACGGAAGAATAATCCAGTGCAGGTGGATGCTCTTCCCCAGATGTGGCCACCAGTCTCATGTGGCCACCAAGTGGAGAGCAGCTGTGGACCACGCAGCTCCGTTCTCTTTCATTTCTCTGAGAAACAACAAAGTATTTTTGGGGAGATGATGCTCTGCTGCTCCAGAGCGCTCCTATGGCCTGATCCCTAAAGATCTGAGGTTCCTCATTCCGCTGCAGTTCTGCAAATGGCTTATCTTGCATGTTTGCGGCAAGGTGGGTCCTGCAGTACAGCCCTGGTCACTGCATCAAGCCTGGGTGTTGAGCTGTGTACACGTAGTCCTGGTGTAGGATCTGAGGGCACCTGAGGGATACCTGAGCTCACTGACTCCCTGCTAATATAGGCATCTGCTCTGTGCTCCGTTCTGTGGGGGACAGGTACCACCTGAGCCACCTCCCAAGCAGCAGCACCTCTTCTGACCAACCCAATGCGGTGGCAAATCCAAATTATCAGGGGCTTCAGGGGAAAGTACCTTGTCTCAGCAAGACCTGGACAATATTTCCTTGAGGTTGCCGGGCTTCTTGCTCATGTTATCTGTGACCTGCTGAGTTGTCTAGTGGTTAAATCAGGGTTGGTTTACCTCACGTGTTTCTGTTTATTTTCTTGCCTTCTCACATTGTTTCTCCTGGCCCTCCCTCGCTGCCCCATTGTCCTCTCACATTCTCTGTCTCTCCTTCTTGTGCACCCTTCCCCATGTGGAGTAGAAGAGAAAGAAAGAGATGGCTGGTTTTTGGGAACAGGTTTGACGTTTGTTTGTTCACCTTAAAAACCAGAACATGTTGGAGGTAAAGTACTCTTGTAATTCTCAGTCTGCAGGAAAAAACAAAAGGAAAGATAAGACCATAACCTGTGAGAGTATCATGCCATCTGCCTGTACAGCCCCATGACTCTCCATACACACATGTCCAAACAATGCCAGTGGAGAAGAGCCTTGGTCTCCCCCTTCCCTCCTGTCCAAGCAGAGTCATAACTGTGCAGGTGGGAGGTGTGTGAGGCCCTTGGTGTTTCTGATGCTGAATCCAGAATGCCACCAGCCACACAAGGAGGGTGAATTCACAGAGACCTGAGTTGTCCTTGTGTAACATCATTCTCAAAGTGTGTTAGGTACTTGAGATGTGACTGTGCTCTCCTTGGCAAGGACTGGAGTTAATATTCACAAGATATCACATTTTTTTTCTGGGCATCCTTGAAGCTCACCCCAAATTCCTAGGCCAGCCAACCCTTTGTTAACAGAGAAGGATTATTTGTCCTTTTTTACTGTGAGTTTGTCTTGGTGGAGAAAGGTTATTATGAGTTGGAGAGAGGAAAAAGGACATTCTGTACAATACCCCTGGGAAGGCTCTTGGGCAACTTATTGGCTGGTGTGGAGCAGCAAGTGATAGAACTTGTCTGATGTTACTTATCTCACTTTTGGTGGAGATTAAGGCCTCCTGTGTTCTCACCTGATATTATTTATCACAGATATTAAGTTCTTTTCAATCAAAGATACTTTGCCTGAAGTTTTGTGAAGACTCTTCCAAGTAGTTGAGCAACAATTTGTTCTCAGAATAAACCAATTTGCAGCTGGGGCCTGAAATGCTTTGAAGAAGATGAGTTTATACTTGCAGGCATTCTGCTTTGTGCTTATCTTGATTTGGCCTTGCAGATCTTAGTCCAGATTTATAGCTGAGCACAGTCTTCACCTTCAGCAGAGGGAGGGAAAGCCCTGTGCTTCCCAACAACATGCGAATGGGTGAGCTCTTGTCCAAAATCCTTCTCCTGTGAATTAAATAGATATTCTGGATGTGGGTAATGTACGGTCCAGTCTCTGCTCCTTTCTCTCCTTTCCATACTGCAGGATATAGATGGAAGCTGCTATGAATTATTAATCTTTGTGCTTCTGTTCTGTAAAATGAGAGAGTTTGAGGTTGCAACCTCCCTTGGAAAAGTTTGGAAAACTTTTTTTGGACAAAAAACTTGTAGAAGTTCTGTGATTTTTTTTTTTCATTTTAATGCATCAATTAGAGAAACCCTGCTATATCTATATTTTTTGGTCCATTTTTCCAGTACAACTGCATAGATTTTCTTTTTTTTAGCCTGTATGTAGCAGGCTGGGTTTTGCTTTTCCTGGCTGTTTCCCCTTCAGCCTCCCTCATTGATGGCCTTGCTTTAGCTTTTTTCCTCTTTAATTCCCTTGAGTTCAGTCCATTTTTGAGCTTTAAAACTAAGAACCAGGACATCTCAGCTAATTTGCTTGCAGCACAAATCAAACACAGCCACTCTTCTCCACAAGTTCATCATTGTTACAGAAATATTGTAAATCATTCTTGTGAGTTTTCAGTTTGCTAATGAAGAAAGCAAGACAATGCCTACTGCTAAATGAGTGTACTCATGTTAAAAGGCTCTTGATGCGAATCCGGGGCAGTGAAGTCACATAGTCCTAGTCTGGGTGTGGTCAAAATTGTGAGCAGACATCGGGTTTAGATGAAACAAGCATTCTAGCACTAGAGAGCTTTTATTGAAAGTTAGTAGCAGGGATGTTGACCTTATGTTTGGCAAAAGTAGACTACCCAAAACATGTACGCAAGGCAGATGGGGAATGCGATTTAATTAAAAAAGAAAATATTATGATATTCTGAGAACAAAGTGGTAAAATCTTCTGGCTGCGCAGGAATTTCTTTTGAGAAATGGAAGGCACTGAAAGGCGAGGCAGGGAGAGGACGGGATGTGAAACGTTCCTTCTGCAGTGGGGAGGAGGAAGGATGATCCCAGGGTATCTGGCTGGCAGCAGGGTTATCAGTGACTCCTTGGAGCAGGGATGCTTGGAGAGCTTCCAGGGACATTTTTCCATAGGAGGGTGCCAGCTCGCTGGAGCCCAGGCATTTCACAGAAGAGAGTTTGATTGCAGTTGTGATAGTGGCAATGGCTCCCTGCCCTGCTGGCACCCCCAGCCCCATCTGTGCTGCCCACCTGTGCCTGGCCCCGGGGCTCTCCCCGAGCCCCCGGTGCTGTGCCAGGAGCTTTGCACCGACTAAACCTCAAGGCACCAGGTGATGCAGTGGGGAGGAGGGAGCTGAGCTCAGGGAACGCCAAAGGCCTTCACCCATCTGTGTTCCCATGCATCTGGATTTCCCTCCGTCCTTTAGGGTCTTTTCAGGAAGACTCAGAGCCTGGGATTGCTGGCTCCCAGATCCTCTGTTCTGCCTGAGGAGTGGAGCCCTTTGAAGTGCTGCTGCAGTAACGCAGGTTTTTGGGACCAGGGAAGCCCCATGGGAGGACAGCTGTGCAGTCCTCTCCCGGTGGGAACGATGTGACCCCAGATTCCTGCAGGGTGGGATAGGGCAGCAGAAACCTCCACTTGTTCCCCTGAGGTCTTGCAGCCACGCTCTGCTCACTGCTGTCTGCCCACTCCTGCCGGCCTTCACCCCGTCCAGGGACAAGGCTGCAGCTGCTCCCTGGCCCCCACGAGCAGGGGGGCAGAAAATGGGTCTGTGTGGGGCAGCTGCAGCCCACGCCAGGCAAATAAACAAACTGGGCTTTCCCGAGGGAGGGAATGCAGCCGCGGGGTCTCGCTCTGCTGTGGATCCTCGCTACCCATGATTGATGCCTCTCCAGGGACTGGAGAAGATTGCTGAGTGGGCTGGGGCTCAGGAAATCAGGCAATTTAAGGGGCTTTTGTGTGGATTGAAGAGCCCTGAGACAGACACCTGCTTCTGAAAATGCATGCCAAGGGCACCAGTTGGGTGCTGGACGTGGGAAAGTATCTGTGAGGCTGAGTCGGTCTGAGGCTGCGGTGTCAGAGTGGGGTCCCCGAGCCAGAGGGAGCTGGCAAGGGCACAGTTCTGGGTGCAGGTACAAGGGTGACGTCCTTGCCTGGCAGAGAGGGTCTCTGGTGGGTGCTGGAGAGATGCCTCAGATCAAGGAGGACACCCCTTTCCATGGGGCTGCTCAGGTAGAGCCATCAGCCCTCCTCAGAGCATTAACCTCCAAGCAGCAGGGTGGCTTCTGTCACAGGCTCAGCCCTTCAGGGAAAGATCCCCCAACCTCTGGAGACTTCCACCTCTTGAATGACCTCCGAGATCTGCAGACAGGGCAATGCAGCCTACAGTCCTGCTCCTCCAATCCACCATGCAGTCCCATGCCTGTGCAAACCCTGCAAGCTGCCTGCCCTGACTCTGGGGGCCTGTGGGGACCAGGGGAGGCAGATCTGCCTGCAGCTTCCAGGCCTTCATTTGTAAATAAGCACCTAGCTGCTATGGTAATGCTTATTTAATTTAGGCTAGGCATTTCTACAGCTGTTCTGGGGGAATCATGCTGCTTTATGCTCAATGTTAATTCTTGGCCGCTCACAGCTGCAGAAATGTATTGGCCGGGCATGGTTCTAAGGACAGGCTCTGCTGCCTGGCATGGCACAGCCATGTCCCTGCTTTGGGCTTCATAGAAAGTGCCAATTGCTCCCCAAGACCATTGCACACAGCTTACACCAGACAGTGACCAGTACTGATCCGTGCAAGCAAAGCAGGTTGTAAATTAATTGTAGGTTACCTATGGCATTTCAAAAGAAAAAGGATGCTGGTACATTTCTCAGATATAGCTGTCTTTTACTTTTCCTGCCCTCTGCCCAGTCACAGTGTGCCAGAATGCGTGCTGGGTCTTCCTGCCTCAGTCATATAGGACTGAATCTTCTCCTCATGCAAGTTTTGAATGACCAGGGTGGGTCAAGGTGCAGAAGTCAAGGTGCAGACCTTGAGCATGTGGCACAGGCACCTATGTGACCCCATGGGTCACAAGCTATTGATGGAGGCAGGAGGGTGTCAGGGAACTGCTGGGAGTGGTCCTTGCTTTGGAGCAACCCTCAGAGCAGAGCTACTCCTAAGCTGGTCACAGGAGCCCTGTGCAGTCCACTGCTGCCAATTCCTCTTCCTTAGAGGTGTGGGGACACAGCAGCCACCCCCAAAGAGCCCATAGAACCCCCTGCTCCACTCTGCAGCACACCAGAGTCGCACTGGTTCCTCTGCAGCTGGAACCTCTCCCAGCCATGGGATCAATAGCCTCCAAGGCTGAAAGGCTGCCAAACCATCCTGCTGCAGCAGGTGGGCCCTGCTGGTGAGGAGGAGCTGCAACGAGTGCTCACAGCTCCCAGTGCTGGCTCCTCTGGTGCTGTGAGCAGCTGGGAAGATGCTGCTGTTGGCCAAGTGTGATAAAAGTCTCCTTCCAGCCTCCCTTGGGCTGGGGTGGGTTGGAAAGCCTGGCTTAGTTTGCACTAGGGATGAAGGCACTCTGCAGAAAGCAAATTTTAGGGCATGATGGGCTGAAGTCAACTCTCTGTTGAGATTTTGGGGCAGGCTTTGGGGAGCAGCAGGGTGCTCTGCAGCTGGCAACCTAGCCATGGGTTCAAGATTGCCATGGGCCCAGTGTTGTCTCAGGGGGCACAAACCTTTGTGCAGGTGAGGTGACAGTGGGCACAAGTGTGCCACGGACCCCAGATGGTGGCGGGTCCAACCATGCCGTGGTTTCCATCGCCTGAGGTGACCCTAGGCCCAAGCATGCCATGAACTTGAGATGATGGTGGTTCCAGGTTCCATGCTGGCCACGGCCCCAACCATTCTGTAGACCTCACATCAGCTCAGGTGGTGAGCAAAGCTTTGCAGAGGTGCTGGGTCCATGCTTGGACACACCATCATCTCAATCCACGGCTTGTTTGGGCCCATTGTCATCTCAGATGACAGAGTTTGCTTGCAGAGCAAACTTTGCATCCCCTGAGATGATGCTGGGTCCATGGCATGCTAAAATAAGCCCACTTTGACAGGAGCCCGTGCCTGAGTTGTCTTGCAATCTGTTTATAGCTGGGGTTTGTGTCAGAATTTAAACACTGCAGTGAGGAGTAAACGCAGCGAGCCCCACGCGGGCTTTGTTATGACATTTTGTTGCAGGCAGGAGGCAAGCTCCGGCTCCAATAACAAACACCCAGTGTTATGACACTTTTACCTTCCCAACTATTTATGCAAGCACAAATATTTTATTTTAAGGTTTGAGACACACCGTTAACATAAAGCAGTCTCATTCCTTTCAGTACAGCCTGGTTCTCACTTGGGGAGCTGTTGTTTAATGAAAAGGTTAATTGTGTTTTATAGGGCTGTATCACCTGCCTACCAGTTTCTGGCTTGGAAGGAGGTGAGGTGTGGCTGCTGGTGCTCCTGCCAAGTTATGGGCTGTGAATACAGGCAGTTTCTAGGAAGAAAACAAAATGCATGGCAAGAAGTGGCTCAGAAACCAAGGGGTTTTGTGGTGCAAATCCGTTTAGGTGCTACAAAATTAATTTCATGTGAAATGATTTCCAATGAGGCTACTCCATGACAACACCCAGAGCAGCAGAGGATGAGAAGAGAGTTTCAAAGAACAAGGGCTGTTGTCTGCTCAGCTGCAAACACAGCCTTTCCCTTCTATCGCTGCACCACGTTAAATCCTACAAGTATTTTCCTCTCATGAGGCTGAATTAATGAACTTGAAATTTCTTAACAGCCCGTAATGAGTGCAGAAGGAACTGAAAGCTTAATCTTGACTTGTCAGCAAATTCCTCCTTCAGCAGCTGAAGGAGCAGCAGCCATGCACTTGCATAGTGCCCTGGTGTGGCCACCGGCCTGTTTTGATTAAATGGATTCTGGGGGTTTAGGAAAACTACAAATTTTATAGCTCTGGTGTTCTCTGCAAAAGTGATGTAAAACATCGTAAAGCTGCCAAACCACCACTGTGGTGCAGGGATCCATGCTGGCCTCCTCTGCAGCTGGGACTGTCAGCCTCAGAGAGTGCTGCTAAGAAAACAATCGGGAGGGAATTGGTGGAATGGTGTGGGGGGAGGTTTGTGCATTGCAAACTTTTGTTCCCTCTTTCTGGACAATTGATGTCTTTCAATCCATGCCACTTAGAAGCCGTATCTGAATTTTGGCCTGGTGTTTGAATCGGACACTGGAGAAGCAAGTGCTTCTCTGCAGCAGCATCACTCATAGCACCAGTAATGGCCTCATACCTGAACTTCTTCCCTTTGAAGAGGTTTAACACCTGTCTGTATCATAATACTGACCTTTCCTGCCTTCAGAGTGCCCTGAAGGTGGATCCAGGGGAAATGGACTACCTGAACACTGTGGTTCCAGAGTAACTGAAAGAAGGTGCTATTGGCCCAAAACCCCTTGTAGGGAGTCATCCCCTGCCCCATATCCACCCCATGCTGCCACCGGACACCTGCCCCAAGCAGCTGTACCCAGCTCCAGCTGCCCCTGGAGGGTGAGCTTTCACCTGGGTGTCTCCATCAAGGTGGCAGCAGCATGCTGTGGTCACCAGGTCCGTCCGTGTCCCCTCAAACCTAATCCAGCTGCCAGAGCTCGCTTTGTTGTTCTCTCGTGAGTGGGGTGATGACCTGCAGAAGAAACAGGCTGGAATATATAATCTGGCTGTAGGGTTTTGTCAGCTCCCTCTGCTGCAGAGCCTCACAGGGTTCGGGCCGGATGGAAGCACTGGGAATGGTGCACCCTCCACTGTGAGGGTTGACCTCTGAGCTTTTGGGGAATGCTTCCTCTTTTGGAAAATTTTGATGTATTTTCCTATGGGTTGGAGAGATAAAATGCAGCTCAGGGTTTCTTAGGGAAAAACTGAATTCCTGAAATCAAATCAATTGCATTAAAATTCTAGTAACCATTGTAGCCACTCTTTCTTGAGAACAGCACCAGAGGGGTGTGCTAAGTATCACTGATGATTCTAATGGCTGATAGTTGAGTATTTCAACATCCCAGGCCCTGAAGAAGAGTCAAACTCAGAGCAGAGAGGGATAAAATTGAGCTGCACTCACTGCCAAGAGGCAGCGGGGAGGACGGGCAGACACAGAAACAATACTCTGGTCAGCATTGCCACCACACTGTTCACTTGACTCTTTCCTTCTTTTGCTCTTCTTTTATTTTATTCCTTCTTCTTGTCATCAGAGCAAATTGTGCTGCCATCACAAGGCATTCAGTGATGGTGGGTCAGTGGCACGGAGCAGGGGGATGTTCTCTGCAGCTCAGCTATGGGCCCAGCTGTGCTCTTGGACCCGGCATCGTCCCAGGTCCATGGCACACTTGGACCCAGCCCTGAGACAATGCTGGTCCAAGCCACACTGTAGGTCCAGCATCACCTCAGATGGCAGCAGGACTTGTGTGAGGCAAAACTGTGCTCAGAATAAAACTGGTAGAAAAAAAATAGAATCAGAACACTGTTAAATGCCCCTAACGCATAAACGCAAGTTCTTTAAACCTGAAGGTGTAATTGATATTTTTTCTTCAAATAACAGACTAATGTCAAGTAATTTAAGCCATTTTACAGGAAAGGCAATTGAATAATTGCTAATGGCTTTCAGCTGAATGTACTTAAAGTCAGGTCACAAATATGGGCTGATTGAAAGACCAAGGGGCATTCCTTTCTCTTGAAAAAGAATTAGATAACAATGACAAATAGAAGGTGGGATTCAAAGGAAAGTTGGAATTTAAGTGTGAGCCTTGGCAGACAAGAGGGAAAGAACTGACCTGATGAAGAAAAATTATTGCCAACTATCCTGTGGAGTGATTGAGGAGAGAAAAATAAAAAAAAACTGAGACTTTGCCATTAAATTTTTGAATTATCTTAATGTGCATTAAGGGGTGAAATAAGTTTTTTGCAACCTGGTCTCAAGATGTGGAGATCAGCCTTGGTGCAAGATATCCTGGGCTATGGCTGCACCTTTCATTCATTCCCAGGCTGGAAAATGATCTGGATGTGAGATCCTGGGCACTTTGGCTGGAAGATCCCATGGGCACATCGTGGCATGCAGAGCAGTGCAGACTGGCAGGGGAGCACTGCCACAGGCTGTGTGTCTAGGGGTGGTCACAGGGTGAAGACTTAAAATATCCTCCAAGCTCAGGAGAAATACCCCTGAATATTTGCATGGGTGTTCTCCGAGCAAATAAACCTCACACTTCTACAAAGAACAATTTATTGATACTGCAGACAAGCTGGAACTGCAGCCTCAAGTTGCTGTTGGGGCAAGTCGTTGTTGTGTTTGTTTTCCTGGTGCTGGCTCAGGAATTTGTTGGCTTTGGGAGCTGGCAGGTGCCTGTCCTCACGTTGCTGCATGTGTGTCACCTGGCACTGAGCACTGCCACGTCTGCTGCCTGCCCTTGTCTCTGTTGTGAGGGCTCATCCTGGGGCTGGGGAAGGCATTCAAACTTTGCAGCAGGCAGACCCAAGCACAGCATCTCTAAAATTGCTCCACAGAATAATTCCAAGATGTCACCTGTGCCCAGCCTGGGGTCTGAGGCATAATTCAGGATATTCATACCTGTCTCAGTTGCAGTTGTCTCCTGAAGCTAATGGGGGCTTCAGTTTCAGTGACATCTTACAGTAGTGGCCTCCACGTCCCAGTCATGAGGCTGAAGAAATCTGTGCCTTTTGCTGTTCTCTGGACTGGTCGTTCTGGAGTCATGGGAGGAGGAAGACAGGAATTCCTCATCAGCTTTCTTCAAATAATAGAAAGTAAATTCCTTTGTCTCCTTCTCTTTTGATTCCTTTTAAGGTAACTGGTTCTGGCTCTTCAGAGGGGAGCTTACTTCTTACCTTAGTGTTTGTTCCGCTTCTCTGAATCCTTCTTTGCCCTGTGTCCTCCAGGGATGGAGTGTCCTGTGGCAGAGTGGCACATCCCTGCTTGTCTCTGAATTGCTCTCCTGGATGGAGTTTCACTGAAGGGTGTTCCCCAGTCAGCTGAGATTTTCCCTGCCCTTTCTGCCACTGTAGGTTACTCTGTGCCCCGTGCAGTGCTGTAAGCATCTTCTAACAATGCCTCCCTCAGCACTGAACTTCCATTGCTGTTGCTCTGTGTGCCTGAGGAGATAGTCCTGCCTCTGGACCCTGGCTATCTGGAAGGTTTTAAACATCCTGGCCTGCCTTCTGCTGTAATCTTGCTCTTTTCTTCCACCAGCCACCACATGTGGCATGTGGAGGTGTGATTTATTAGCGCAAACTTGCACTGAACTTTGTCAGCATCACCCAGGATGTGCTGTGGGCAGTTTTTCTGTGACTTGCAGGCCTAGGACTCCTTTCTGGCAGTACAGTAATGCTCATGAAGTGTCCTTGCAGCCCTTCATTACAGTTTTCATGGGCTTTCCTTCTGCTTTATGGCTCCTGGCAGAAGATCCTTCCTCACTGGATCCCATCTGTTCAGCATCCAGCTGAGGCAACCTTTGTTCAGGTCTTCTTCCCTGCAGATTCCCTTCTGGATGCTCCTGTTCTCCATCAGACTTTGGTAGCCTTCATCGTGATGTCACTGGGGAGGTTCCTCATCTGAAGTCATGGCTACTCTTCATTTTCTTACCCTTGTCCTTTTACTTGCTCCCCAGGGCTCTCAAGGCATGAGATAAGGAGAAGCCAAAGAGCGAACAAAGCTGCCTGTGGACTTTTACCATCCTTTTGCCTTGGAAGAGGTGCTGGGTCTTGCTCTTTGCCGTTTTCTTTGCTGTCACCCAGCTTTCCACTGCAGTCTAACATGGGAACAGTTAAGCAGTGTAAATAGCAAACAGGTCCACGTGCCTAAGCACTTCCAGATGCCCGAGCAGGTAATGCTTTGAAATGTGCTTTAAATGAGCGCTGAGTTTTGAGCTGCGGGATAAATGCTGGCTGGCATGACACAAATAATACCAATCTTGAAAATTATCTCAAATTATCCCCACTGGTTGTAATGGTGGTAACAGCTCAGGGACTGCCCCTCAGAGGGCGATTTCCTGCCTGTGTCCTGTAGAGCCCTGCAGTGACTGTCACTGACTTGTACCTTGAATCACCATGTCTCTGCTAATTATCCCTGTTTCCTTGGGAGGTCTAAGCACAATTTTAATTTTTAATTTGTTATCTGTTCATATATCCATGCTCAGGCATGCCCAATATCTGTCCTCCTGCACTGGTCCTAAGGAGCTGAGAGCCGCATGTTCAGTATTGCTTGTGCAGAGCTTTTTCCTTTGGTTGACTTTCCTCATGCAGGGATTGTGCAGCTGGTCCCTGCAGCATAGAGGTGTTCTTTTCCCTCCTCTCCCTCTCATTACAATCCTCTTTTTTGAGGAGGATGGTGCTTGTCTTGCTGCAAGAACAGCATTACAAAGCAGAAATAAATTGAGATGCTTCCATATCTGCCTTACAACTGTAGGCTCCAAACAGCTGAGATGGCCCCAGTACATTGAGGGACATGATTAGGACAGGTTGTGTTTTTTGTCCTTTTAGGAAGAAAATTCTTTGTAACCTCTCACACTTGAATATAGCCTGTAAATCAGAGCAGATCAAACACCACATCAAACTGATACTGATGCGAGAATATTCTTTTTGCCTGTGAAATGGTGGAGAGGGAGTGGAGGTAAAATCCTGGATTCCACTCCTGGATCCTTCAGGAGAACTTCTTGTCCTTTAGAAATCTTGGCATTAAACCCTGACTCAAATCCAACGAGTTAATGAGAGACAATTTCTATAGAATTCTCATTATCTGCGTGCTCAAAAAAAATCCTCTCTGTGTTTATTTTTACTTTCTTTCCTTTTTATTTTTTTTTCCTGCTGAGAATAAGTATTTCATTTTCCATGGAGAGAAGTTCATAGGCAAAAAACCTGAGGTCTGTGTGCAGGATAAACCAGTGAGCTGGACCATACACTCTAATATTGCAGAACAAAAATTATATTTCTAGTAACTGTTTATAAATGCTTGCTTCTTGGAAACTGTCTTCTGTATGTGAACAAGGAATTAACCTACCAGTTTAAAATTATTATGAGAGGGATCGCTTTGCTTTGTGCTGAGTGATAACAAATACCCAACAGAATTTTAGAGCCTTTCCTTCCTCTGGCTGTTATCATTTAAAATTTAATACTAAAATAAAGCATTAAATGAATTATTCTCTCTTAGCTGCATTCTGTCTGCTCCCACTTTCTCCTGCAATAGCTGTAGGAGACCTTCCCTAATCTTTCCAATTAACTCGGTATTTCCTGCAAGGCTGACACTGAAGAGGGTAAGAAAGGAGTGCAAAGCGAGGAAAGACATCTGTCAACTATTGGAAATACTTTCCGTGTTAGAAATTGAAGGGAGCCCACACTGAAGCCAGATGATCTGAGGAGAACAATTGCAGTGTTGGCTTGACAAGAATGTGGATGATTTGTTATAGCTGTCCTCACAGTAGGCACCTGGTTGTCATGTTCATATGAGAATACCTTGGAGATATGCTAAACACATATCCTGTTCCAATCAGGAGTGCTGAAGGGCCAGGGCAGGCAAGGTTTGACTTGCATTTTCTGAAAGACATAAATTATCATTTGTTCCTAAATTTCCATCTTTTCAAATTCCTTCTCATTCCTCTCTGCTGTCCCACTACTATTTCAGAGCAAGAAATGAGAGTTTGTGTGTTGGGTAGGCAGCTGAAAATGTGTGTTTTACCAACTGTGAAGGCTCCTGACTGACCCTTTTTGGGGGTAAGGCTGTGTGCAGAAGGGTTTCGGTGGTCTGATTTTGACTATGAGTTTATATAATAGGTCAGCAGAGACCCGTTTTGGTTATGCTGCAATAAAAATGTGAAACACTTTCTGGAGAGGGCAGACTCAGTTTTTCAGCTGATCTGACACATAAACTCTTGGATTGTTGTTTGCTTGGTCTACTTTTTGATTTACTCTGAAGTCTGAAAATGGCTCCAGTGAAGCTTGAAAATGAGCTGGAACAGCAGTTTGTGTTTGTGAGCCAGGACACATTTTAATAGGGGAAAGGCACTGCAGATTTCCAGGACTCTCCTACTTCTGTGCTCCTCGCCCAATCCAATGAATTCTAGATGCAAAGAGTAGAAGCAGCTTCATCCTTGTAAAAGAAAAAGCAATTTCACTGTGATAGTTTCTGCATCACTTGGTGTCCTCCTCCCTTCCCTGTCTGATCAAAGCCCAGCTTGCCAACAGTCCCTCCCCATCCCCATCTCAAAAAGAAGCCTATGAAACAGTTGAGTCATGGCCCCACTAGTTTGTCATTTCATTCTTTTTGTTCTCCTGCATTTCATCTCCCTCATTGTGCCAGGCTCCAGGAAAACAGAGAAAACTTCTGTGAACAGCTGGATTGGCTTTGAGGGCAGAGAGTATGGCAAGATCAACAACTGGAAGTTTACATTTCATGAATCATGGGATTTACCAGTCACACTGGCAGTGAGCCCAATAACTCTTATTCCAAAATGGCCTGCCAGTGGAGACATCAAGGGACGGAGACTGTTAGTAGCTCCTTTGTTGTCTTTGTGCTTAGTCATGACGCTTGAACTGGAGGATGTTCATCTCTAACACAAATTCACACCAGTCCTTCCTGAATTTTGGCAGTGGATGTTACTGTGGGGTGAGAAAAGGAGAACTGTGGAGGTCACTGCTGCATGTTTAGGTCCACCAGATCAGCCTGTGCTCTGGATCTCATGCCAAAAAAACAGCCTTGCCTGAGGATGCAAACTGATTCAGGAGTATCCCTGAAAGCACCAAATCTCTGTAGTTGTGTCCTCCCCTGCTGGCTGGAACTCAGAGGGACCTATTTTAAGTCAAAACCCTCTATGAAAACTTTTCAACATGTTCTCCCTCAAAGGGCCAAACCTGTCATCTTCTGGGCATTTTCCCTTGAGATTCTTTCTCTCTCTGGCATTTAAGAGCAATGGACCCAGCAAGGACAGGAACTGGTTCAAGGCTTATGTCAATGCACTGTAGGTGATACAGAGCAGGGAATCTGCTCCAGCCCATGCCTGGACAGGGCTTCTTGTCCATCATGAGTGACAGACCTGTCCAACTGCATCATTTGTCTTATAAATATTACACCTCTTCCTTTGAACATTGCTTTCCTTCATCCTGTTGGCCACAACTGGTTATTCGGACCCGGACTGTTTGGTGGGACATCCTGTCCATCACCACTTCCAGCCCCTGCCTTCATCTTCAGGCTTTAAACTCCTCCCTGCCTCGCATGCCTCCCCAAGTCCAGCCTCATGACATATGTGCTATCTGCAGAAAATGTTTGTCAAGACCAGGTGGTTGAAAGTAAAAATGCCAACAGATCTGCCTTTTGTAACTGTGCATGCAGCTTGTTAAAATTAGTCACAGGCTAAGCTGCAGTACATCTGTGCTGTCAGCCTTCCAGAGAGCCATCGATCCCGCCCGACGGGAGCTGGGCTCCAACGCCCATCTGCGGGCCTGCACTAGCAGAGCAACTGCTGCAGTCCTTCCCAAAGCCTTTCCCCCTTCCTCCCGCTCACAAACTTTGCCCAAATTTAGCCACAAGCCTCATTTGAAATGCATAAACACTTGTGTGTCCTGAGTTTCAGATACCAGCAGAGCATCCCAAAACAAAGCCTGGGAAATCTCGGCACTGGCATTTGCTTTAGAAGAATTTGTACTTGGCTGCTCTCTGAACTTTTTTGCTTTTCGCTTAATTGAGCAAGGACGGTGATTTCCAAGGTTCTTTGGGGAGTGAGGTACCTAGCTGTCATTGGAGGATTTATTAAATGTGTGCCCACCTCCCATTTTCTGCTTGTAAAACTGGAAATCAGAATTCCTCCCTGCTGTTGTGCAGCTGTCTGTGGGACAACACCAAATCAGCTGGTAATTAATAGCTGTCCCCAGTGTTGAACAGGAACCATCTGCCCCCACTTTCCATGCAGCACCCAGCACCAAGAACCTTTGGGAACTTCACCCCAGTGAGCTCAGCATGTGGGGTTGAGATGGCAGGGCTGTGCCTCAAGCCCTCCTCTTCCCCACTGGGGCTGCCTTTGATGCACGTCCAAAAATATGGCTTGGATTGGCTTCCTCAGACCCGTTGTGCTTAACTGCTCTGACAACATGCCCCTCTCTAAAGACACAGGTAGTTTGCATGGCTGTCCTGGAGCCAAGGGATCTTGTGTTTCTTCCCATCCTAATTCTGAAGATTTTTCCTGAAATGCTGTAAACGATGCTGTGCTCACTCTGTCCTGCATCCCTGCTCCCACCTGCAGGCATCTGGCTCCAGCCTGCTCAGCTTGGGAATTGCTGCTCCTTCTCCTGAGGCACAGAAACGTGAGGGGTTTGTTCTCCCACCGCTGAAACAGGGATTCTCATGAGTTTGACCAAGATTTCTCGCACCACCACCAGCAACAGACCTAACAGTCCACGCTGGCTGGGGAAAGGGGAGCACATTGCTCTGGCTTTGCCTGTTTCTGAGCACGTTTGGCGCTGACTTCCAGGCACTTTGCACACAATTCCCTGCCTGTGTGAGAGCCCGGCGCTGTGCTGGAGGCCGTGAACACAGAACCTTTGTGCTCAGGGCATTGTGCTTTCCCTGTGCACATGCTCTCTGCTCGCACACGCCGTCTGGCCAGCCCTCCGAGCTGGCTCTCTCACATTCCACGCTTTCCTATGGAATTTGGATTCAAATGTGAAAATCCTCTGCCACACAATAAAAGTGGCATTTCCATGCCCTTTAGCACATCAGTCTTTTCTTGTGAATAGAGCCCTGAGTTCTTTGGCTTTTGCCATATGGAACAATTGATCCCTTCAGTTCACTTGCCAACAGTAATCGGTTTCTTCTAGCTGTAAATTTTAGCCATTCTTTTTTTCTTTCCCCCCATTTTGGGGGGCATAGGGGTGAATAAAGTAATAAAAAGAGACAGCCATAAAGTAGGCAGCTGTTACTAGTCAGATCTTAGTCTGGGAAATAAGCAAATTAAATATCAACCTGGATCTTACCTGTTGCTGTTTGCTCACAGCTATCAGGACAGGTTGCTCTACAATGGGTTCCTCTGCCAAGGTTCCTGCTTCCTCTGTAATGGCTGGTCATGTGGAGTTTTCCCATATTTAAACTAGAGGAATAACTAGTTTGAAGCACCCTGTGGATTTTAGGGTTGTTGGTGAAATTCAAGTAATAGAATCTAAGTGGGCAAAGCAGTAGGAAGACAATTTTTTTTGGATGGAAATTTTGTATTCATCAGTTTTCTACCTGCTGTCATTATTTGTTTGCCCGCCCTCTGCCTTGCATTGACAGGCTGTGTTTGCACATTTTAGCCAGGATTTCCTTTTCTGTTCATTCTGGTTGATCACAGTGGGCTGCTGGTTTCATGCTGGGTGGCACTGGAGGGGCTCTCCAGAGAACCACGGCATCCTTACGCCAATCCCTGCAAAATCTCCCTCTCCTCTCCCATCCTAGGGACTACATGTGTGTTTTGCTTTCCTTCTGTCTGCAGCTGAGGCAAAAAGGGATGGGAAATGCCAAGGAAAACAGTTTCCCTCTCCCCTCCAAAATGAGTGCTACACAGTTTACTTTATAGGCTAAACTTAGAGTGTGTCTTGAGAATGAATTTGTTGAAATACATTTGTCCTGGAGGCAGATTTCCTATCCATATGGCCCAGTACAGTAAGAGCTGTTTCACACTTCTCTGGTGGTTTACAGTAAACTGGGAACACCTGCCTCTGCTGGGCTTGGGAAGAGTTGAGCAGCTTAGATGTTGTTGATAAAATTGTTCTGTGAGAGGACTTGATCTTACTGAGTTTCCTTCCTCCTGCTTGGTGCTCCATGCTGCTGGTATCACAGAAGGAGGGCGGGGGCCTCTGTTGTGAGCATTTTATCGGAGGAAATACATGAGATTTAGAGTCCAATCCCTTGGAATTATAAAAAAACCATTCTGCTGCTCTGGAAGGGAGCAACATTCTGCTCGAGACCAACCTGTGCCTCTGCAGCTGCTGCTGCCACTCCAGTGACAACCATTAACTGGGTATGTGATGGAGCCTGGGCATGCTGGGCAACCTGCAGAGAACCAGAAAACCCTCCCGCAGAAAGAGCTACTCTTTCCCCTGCAGCTGAGGATCTGCAGACATTTGGTTTCTCCCCAGCAGGACCCTGATTCCTACTAAGTTCTTCCAAAGCTGATGTCATCTGGGCAGACATCTGCCAGATTTTCTGACCCCTTTGACGTGCTCCCAGTATCCACATCCCCAGGGACTCTGTGAGATGATGTGTGCCAAGGCCAAAGGCCATGGGGCTGCTGGCCCTCAAGCAGGCACTCTGCTCATGGGCTTCCCCAGGAGAGCCAGCCCCAAAATCCAGTTTCCACCCCAGCCTGGCTAAATCACTCCCACTGAAACCACTTTATTTCCTTAATAACCCTCTATAACTATATTTTGATTTTGGAGAGGGTTTAGGTTCCTTTCCACCATCCCCACGGAGGATTGGAAAGAAATAGATGTATTTTAAACCCCCTAGCTTTGGCCGAATCAGCTCTTTCCAGTGCTGTCCCTGTTTGTATGCCAGGTGCCAACATCCGACAGCAGTCAAACCACAATGTCACCTTGTTTCCATCAGTTCAGCATGAGACCTTTTTTTAAAATCTGGGATAAACCAGGACCACCAAGGAGGTCTGTAGTCATACGTCATTAGACATTTTCTCTTGAGTAGTATCCCTTTCAGTGCCTTGTGTTACCACAGATCCTTTCTTACACCTTAGATATGGTGCTGGTGTTTGCAGTAAAGTTGGATGACCCCAAAGTCCCCCCTGTGTGTCACCAGCCACACTTATAAGAGGTGGATGGCACTGGAACAGAAATGTGAGGCAGCTGGACCAGCCAGCATGGGGACAAGTCTGAAATGCATTGCCTGAGGCTGGACACACCTCAGAGGCGCTGCATGCCAAAAAACTTTGGCTTTTGTGTGGACATTTCGTGCACTAAAGCAGAATTTGAGATGCTGTTTCAGAATCCTGTCCCAGATCCTGACAGGCTGGAGCCCCTGGGCTGAGCTTTGGTTTTGCACCTTCAGGTGCATAAAGTTTGGAGCATGGTCTTGAAATGAGCATTTTTCATCCATGCCAGGCATCTGCCTGTGTGTGAGTCTTCTGACTTTGTGCAGGGTCTGGTTTGATGGGAGACCTGCTCAGATGAATCACCAAAGGGCTGCTGACACCTGGAGAAGCTTAACAAATGCAAAGAAAGACCAGAAATAATATATACAGTCCCTACTCACATTCTTGTCATGAGCAGTTAAAAGAAATAAATATACGTAACAGTCAGTCCACCACAACTGAACACAGTTGTATTATCTGCTCCACTTTCTGATTTATTTGTCAAAGTAGAGCAGTGCACTTAATGCTCTGCACAGCTCAGAGCTGCTCTTTCACAGGCAGCAGAAATGCTTACGCATTCCAGTAGTTAAATGATGCAATATCCAGGTGGATATTTAATGGCCCATGACAAATCTGGAATGACACAGCAGACACCATAAATATCTTCACTCGAACAGATAGAACAAACCCTTTTTTATGAAGGCTGTTCCACATATTTTCCACGTGCTGACCATATTTTTAGAATACCCTTTAAGAACAGTCTGGGGAATCGTCCCTGTCCTCCTTGCAGCCTGGTCCATTCTGAGCTTTTCAGGATGTGGAGCCTGTGGTACTGCAAGAAATGGAGCCCTTTCCTATACAACAGATAGTTCTTGAAGTAACTTGAAGACTTGAAAACTTGGAGTAACAAGAAAAAATCTCAAGTTTTTCAAAGGGTAGGGAGGAGAGTGCTTTCCTGAAACATTCCCTTTGGGATTAATAGGTATATTTAACTTATTTTATCACTCATTGACTTAAAAAAGTTTTGATTTTCTTGACTCTCTTACTGAAACAGTGCCATGGCATCCTCTGATGCTTAAATTATGAAGGCGCTATCTCCAGGTGTGTGCAGCCCCCCAGCACCGGCACAAACAGAAAACAATTGGGTTGTTGCCAAGTACATCCGAAAACTTGGATCTTAAAAAGGCAAAAAAGTGTGTGAAGGGCAGACCAGGGTGAGGGCTTATAGTGACCAAACCCTGCTGCCCACAATTGCCAGGGCAGAGCTGATAAAGGGATGGAGGTTGGTGAATCCCTGGAATACACCTTGAACAAAGGAAGGTTTCAGGAAGGTTTTGGCATTGCTAAACACAGGATTTGATCCCTTGTGGAGTGCATGGCAGAGCCCACATTACTGATCCCGAACAGGCCATAAAGATCCAGAAGAATGTATCTACTGCTGCTGTCCTTGTTTATGGGCCTTTTTTGTGCACTTCTTCCCAAAACATTTAGAAAGCAGTAGGATTTCATGACTGATATGTGTGTGCCTCAGAGGCAGCTGCTGAGTCCAGTGGAAACACCATTGTCCCTTGGAGACAATTAGTTTTGGACAAACAGGTATTAATTAGTCTGTTAAGTTCAGCAGCCCATGCTGGTACGAGGCACCTTGGAGCCATTTTGCAAGCCAGGCAAGTCTGAAATGCAGCACACTCAGCTTAATGGACTATGCACAACGCCATGCCTGCACACACCTCCCCTCTCTAGAAACTCTCTATTTATTCTTTTAAATACTTCCTTTATTCATAAACAATGAAGAACTTGTCAATTTGTCATGGTCTCTATGAGCCCTTCTCCTCCCTGCAGTTAAATCCTTGTTACAGGCTAACACAACTGATCTTTATCTGTTCTTAACCACTTACCCTTTCTGCTATTTTGCAGTCACTTTTACTGATACTGATGTTTATTTCTGTTTAATCTCTAGTGTCAAAGCCCTAGAAATCTCTCTTGGTCTTGAGTTATGGGACACTTGTCTCTACCACAAATTAATGAATGATGTAATCACAGCTGCATCTTGAAGTAGTTGGAAAATACCTCAGCAGTGCTCTCCAGACAGGACCACGTTGCATTTGCCCTGCAAAAAGCCTCGTGCTCAGGCCAAGCATCCATGGGAGACCCTCTCAGATGCACATGTGGACACAGAATCACAGAATCCCAGAGTAGGTCAGGTTGGAAGAGATTCCAGTGAGTCGTCAGGTCCAACCTCTCTGCTCAAGCAGGGTTGTCCCAGAGCACGTGGCTCAGGATTGCACCCAGATGGTGCTGGAACATTTTCAGAGCAATTGCTCCATCCAGTCAGGGTCTGCTGACTGCTCCAACTGCTCCTGGTGGGGTGCTGGGTGCGTCCCAGGAGAGGCTCAGTCCGATGGCAGATTCCCATTTGGAGAGATGGAGAAAATGTCCTGGCCTTGGCTTAGCCTCCCCAGCAGCGATATTTTCCTTCTCATGGCTTTGAACTTGCAAACTCCTCTCTCCTCCAGCAGACTTTAATGTTTCATTCTATTGTATGGAAATGTTTGCATTGCTCTGTGAAACACTGATGATTCTTCTATTACTTTTTTTTTTTGTAAACGTAGACAAAACAACCCTGTTTTCCATGAGCTCATTCTACGAAACACGAGACATATTTCAAGTGTTTTCCCCCCAAGACTTAGACTGTAGCAGATGCTTGCTTGGAAAATTTAAGCCCCGATAGTGGAATTTTGGCAACAGCAACTGAAAAACCAGTGTCTTGTCACTGAAAGCATCTGACAACCGTAACCATTGAAAAGTGCAACACAAAATAAACGCAGGGGAATCATTTAGTGTGCAGTGGAGGCTATGCAGATGAATGAGTGGGGAAGGATATTCTTCAGGCATGTGGTTTTCTCCTTGATTTTGGACTGTGTACAGTCTCCCACTGGCCAGTGGGGCTGGGGACCACTGGGACAGCCCAGCTGCAACCAAGCCACGCTCTTGTTATCCAGGGAAGTGTTAGCAGAGCTCACAATGACGCACGGCCCGACCTTGGCTTGGCCAGCATCCCGTGTGCTCCATCTCTGCTGGGGAAGCAGCCACTCACTTCTCCTCCTCTTCCTTCCAAACAGCATTTCCCACAAAACCAGCCAAGCTGCAGATGTGGAGTTGTCCATGTGCAGGGGCTGCAGCAAGGGCAGGCTGGGCACGGGCAGAGGCTGACTCCAGCCAGGGGAGACCTTCTGGGGTGTGGTTTGACACTGACCTGCCCTATTTAAGCACATCTAGGAGAGATGCTCAGACTTCCCAGGAACCTCAGGTCCCGCCAAGACATCAAAGGAGACTGGCTGGACCTAATTTAAGTTTGGGTTTTTTTCTATTATCCCAACTTTACTGATGACTTCTTTTGCTTGTCTTTCTGTTTTCTTTTTCTCCCCTTCCCTCATTTGTAGCAGTGTGGCTCCTTCCCAGGGCATGTCTGCCTGGCTGGGAAGACTTGAATTTCCATTACTAATGTCCATTATGTCCTTGTCAGGTCCAGTACACAATTCTCACTTTGTATACCCAAAGTGTTAAATTGCACTTATTATACTGGACACTAAGAGAAAATTGCCAAAGTAGTTGATGGATAATTGTGTTTCTTATATTTTCCCATTTTTCCTCCTGTAGAAAAGATTTGTTTGGTGAAAGGACCTCTGCATTTTTATTCAGTTTTCCTCCCACTGTGATGGAGCTGTGCTTTCACTACTCATTCAGTTTTTATCTTTTATGGCAATGAATTTAGGGGGTTTTTGGCCATGAACTCATTTGTTCTGCCTTTGCCCTGATTAGCTCACATTTTTTTTCTCCTTCTTTTCCTGAAAGAACATCTTTTCCTACAAAAAAAAAGTCACATGTTTATCTTTAAGGCATTTGTTTGTAAACCTCCAGCAGGCCTTTGTACTTAATCCAAAGGAAAAATCCCCAGGATCTCCAGGAGATGTTTGCAATCTGACCACAAAATGGGATCCTGTATGTGGTAGGTGTTAGGACCCTTCCTTGGGTCAGACCAGAGCTTAGTCCTGCTTCATGTTTGGGACTATGGAGCAGATGCTGAGCGAAAAGGCCTAAGGAAAAAGCAGAAGGGTCCTGTTGAGGGTCCCCTCAACATTGTTTTGATCCACAGCAATCGATGGCTTGGGGACTTCCCACACCAGAGGTTGCCTGTTGGTATTTAATGTCCATGTCTCTAATCCCAGTTAAACACTGTGTTTAGCAACATTTGTCTGTGTGGTGGCTCACAAAGCCTTCTGTAAGTGGCTTTTTTATTTTCGTTAGCAAAATACTTTTGGGTTCCATAAAACGTTTCCCTTAAAAAAACAAACAGAACAAATCTTGGTAATCTATCAAATTTAGGGCTGTAAAAATCACAGCCATTCCCAAGCCAACCCCATTGTCTTGGGCTCAGCTCAGACTCTCTGACAGTTTTCCTGCCGGAGTCTTCCTGAAGGGATCTCTGGGGGAACCATGCATGCCCCAAAATTGTGACTTCTCCATGCAGGAGTGATTCTACATGTGCAAAACCTTCACGGGGTGGAGTCACTTCCACAGTGATTCACTGGAATTTTTCCAAGAAAATTGATTTTTCCAGGTGCTCTTTGTATTGCCCTGAGTTGAAGGTGCTGGTTTTTTTGCAATGTTCTGGGTGTTCTTTGGGTGACTGTGCTGCTCATGACCCTGCCCATGGCCTGATCTCCTCAAGGGCTTCTCTGTCACTGCACAGACCCTCGCTGCATCCTGATGATCCCAACTTCTTGTGCTGGAGAGAGGGGGACAGTATCTGACCCTCTGCCCCTCCTGGTGTCTCCAGGATCATTCTTAGAGGAAAACAAAACCCTTTTCTGGGTTTCCCCCAGCTTGCTCTTCATAGAATTATTTTCCAAACTGGGATTAATTTCTCCTTGCTGCATCAGGTGGTATTCCTCTCCCAAGCAAAATCATAGGATTGTTTAGGTTGGAGAAGACCTCTAAGATAAAGTTCAACCATTAGTCTAACACTTCCTTCTGGTTTTGACTCTTTCTCCTGCATCTCTTTTCACCCTACAAGCAGTTTAGTTTCCAGGGTGAATTTTTGAAGTATCTTCTCTGCTGTTTTCATTTCTTGACTGATAACACTGGGTAAGCCTGACCTTTACCGCAGCCAAAATCTCTGTACACCTCTTCTACCTTCCCCTGTGATTCTACACACTGGGCTCAACTTTTCTCATGGCTGTTGGTCTCCAAATGAGTGACTTCTTGGGACTGTCCCATAGCTGGAAACTCAGCCCCAGCCTCAAAGGCTGCCATGAGCATCTGGGAATCAGGC
Organism: Donacobius atricapilla; assembly: GCA_013397315.1. Classification (NCBI taxonomy): domain Eukaryota; kingdom Metazoa; phylum Chordata; class Aves; order Passeriformes; family Mimidae; genus Donacobius; species Donacobius atricapilla. The sequence continues at coordinate 222,764 of WBMY01002127.1, forward strand.
AAGGAGCAGGATGCAGTCCTACTCATCTGTCTGAGCCCCATGGGATTTGAGTGTGCTCTGATGCCCTCTGCATCTCTCTGTCCGTCCCAGCTTGATTGCAGTGTGGAGCCAAAAAACTCTGCTCTGAGCACTTGGGCAAGAGCCTCTTTTAGGAATTTGCCTGGGTGCCTTGGCAGTGGTGGTTGTTTTCCAACCCGAAGCAAACCATCAGGGCAACAGATGATGTTTACTTCATGTGACATAATACTCAAGTCAAATATTATTTAGTAGCGCTTGCTTTCATGTCCTGACAACTCTGAAAGTGCCTCTGTATGACAAAAAGCTGTCAAGCAACTTTCTGCAGCTTTGTCTTATTTTGTGTGTGGAGAGAATATTTGTCTTTTCTTTGGCCAAGTCAGGCTGATCCCAGCAGAGCTACATCAGGTCAAACTGAAGCCATTTGCCTTCAGTTTTACTGGTGCAAGTTTATCACGTCCCTCAAAAGAGACTGGAAAGGGCTCTGGTAGGTTTCAAACTTGATTTAAGGTCTGCCTGAGCACTTGGCGAAGTGGTTGGGGTGGCAGGAAGAAACCTGGATCAAAATATGACCCAAAAAATGTGTCAGTGCTTCCCAGCAGTGTTCAGACCTTTGGGCTGAGGTTCCTGCTCCTACTGACATCTTTCACTGGGCACCACTGCCCTTGTGCCAGGTCAGGATTGCATAAATATCTGGTGCAGAGGGGCACTGAGAGACACCATCACTTTCTTGCAGCAGTGGCTGGTTTATTAACCTCTGGTAAACCAAATTTTCACAATGAAACAACATATTTGAAGGATGTGACCTAGCATCTTGCAATATCACAAGTTGACTGAATTTATAGAGCCTTTCCTGCTAAAGGTTTGTGGATCCAACAAACCAAACACCCTGGTAATGTGGTAGCTGTGATGTAATGGATGTACTATTTAATTTTTATGGTGTGCTTAAACATAATTTATTGTCATGTTCACTGCAGCAAGCAAACACTATCTGTCTTAATGAAGATGTTTCTCTGGAGATTGTATTCCAGGTGGCTGAGGCTGCCAGAGGGAAATGTGTCTGTTCTTTACCCACAACAGGCTTTCTCAGTCAACAAGGTTCCCATGAACAATGAGTAAATATTCATAAGATTTTGTTAAAATTTTTGTTGATAAGGGAAAACGTTATTCCTAGCATGCCTTCTAGCAGCACCCAGAGGACCTGGCTGAGCTCAGGCTCTCTTCTCTGTGCCAAAGGCTCTCCAGATCTCTGTGAGAAAGGCAGTCCCCACTTGCTGTTTGGCCTTTAGCAGAGGGATCAGTGGATCTGAAATTATTTGGAGAGGTTGGTGTTTGCCCTGTGTTTTGAGGCTGCAGGGGTAAAGCACATCAAGGATAACATGAGGCTACTTGGACTGAGGGCTGTGTTTAGGATGTTTACAGGCTGTGATAAGTGTTGGAAAGTAAAGTTGTATTTGTCCTAATTTAGCAGTGAAGGGTTGATAACTCCTGTGTGAAGAGCAAAGCTTTTCCCCTTCCCCACAACTGGCTGTGATGCTGCTGGGGGAAGTCCAAAATGCTGTCGATGGCTGAATGCCACAAAACTGTCATGAATATTCATTGGGATTTTTACATGAATTTGCCTGTGATCACACCCTTTTGTATCCACTTTTCACTGATACCCAATCCATCAGGTTTTACTGGCAGCATCAGGCAAGCATAGACACCAGGGAGTCATTGCCATAAGTATTTGTAGTAACTGGACTTTACTTTCCCATGTAGAGAAAAAGAGCAAAAAATAATCAGGAAATATTCAAGATATTGCTGAATAACAACTGCCAGGAAAATTAGACTCTTGGAGTTGAGGCTGATTTTGTGATGGCTTCTGGAGTGCCAAGTACAAAAAGGGTATTAGCCACCAAGTAATAGTTGAGTCTTTGCTAAGCAGCATCCCTGTGCTTGTTAGGGTGGGGTGTCTCTGTGTTTTAATTGCTCACATAAAGCTTTCCCCTGGACACCTTAAACACAACCCTCTGTGCAACTTGTCAGAATCCAAAACATCCAGAAGCGTCGCATATGTGCAAGCAGTAAATCAGTTTTAAAGTTGCAAAGAAATATCTGCGTGCTCTGGAGCCTCATCAAGCCCTCTCTGTTTTCCTCAGTGGTCACTGTGTGTGGCAGTTCAGGAAAATAAACTCCAGGCCATTAAAGTAGCCTTTGCTAAGAATATTGGATTGATAGAACCTATTTTATTATAATAAAGTCACTCTTACAGTTGATGCAGACCTGAAGTCATTAATGCTGGTGTGTTTGGAAGAAAGATGTTTGGTCTGGTTTACGGGTTTTATTGTTTTAAGATGATTGATGTTGCAAAAGGCTTTATGATGCTGTCAGCAATAAACAGGGAAAGGACAGCACACCCAGAATCATGGAGCTGGTAGCTCAGTCTGGGTCTCCTGATCTGCAGCTGGGTTCCTCCTGTGCTTGGCCACCCCAGTTTTCTCTAAAATGCTGAACTGTCGTTAAAGCTCCGCTGTGTCCCAGCTCAGCAGTGAGTCAAAAGCCCACAGGAAGGAGAGAGATGTCTATCAGCAGCTCTTGTGGGCTCTGCTTTGAGAAATTCCCCGAACCTTGAGGGATTTTCAAATGGAGAATTTTCAAACCCAGACAGTGTCTCAGGCTCTGCTCAGGGCTTCTGCAGACACGTTGCAGCTGATTCAGCTTCACATTCAGATTGGAGACAGGCAGCACAGTTTAATCCAGAAAAGATGGAGACAGAAATTCTTTCAAACAGGCAGTCTATAGAGCTCCCTGCTGCTCTAACGCCAGGAGGGGCATTTTAAGGAGTCAGAGGGCTGGGTATCTCTCCCTGCTCCTCCCTCCCATCCTCCACAGCAGGGTGCAGATATGTCCCGTGGCTGTGCACACAGCAGGGACAGTGCCTGCTGTGCCCCTTCCCTGGAGCTGCTGTGCCCTTCCCTGGAGCCTGGTCTGCAGGGCCAGCTTTGGCACACAGACCCCAATGACCAGCCAGCAATAAGGGGCACCTCTTGCTTTGCTTCTCCCTGCCTGCTTTCATAGGGCAGCATTTTTCTGCCACTTTGGCAGCAAGACAAGCTTTGTCTGAACAGGCAGGAGGCAGCCTTTGTTGGCAGCTCCGTGTCTCTTGTTTCCCCTGGTGCTTTGGCTCTTTCTCCCCTCTCTGTTTATTCCCTCAGGAGCCCAGACAGCAGCAGAGCTGTTGAGACTCCAGCAAGGGTGCAGCAATCACAAACATGCCATTACATTTCTCTCTGCAGAGAGAGAAACAGAGCCGATGCTGCGTGCAGGGAGCTGCCCTGGGGATGGGGACATGGGTGCACATGCAGAGTCAGATCTATGCTGGCACCATCTCACCCACAGCTCAGGTCATTTCGGTGTCAGCAACAGTGGAAAGCACTGTGTCAGCCTCTCACAATGCCAGCCAGGACAGGCCAGCCTGGTTGGATGAAACTCAGGAACAAACTGCAGCCCTCTTCTCTGTTGGAAAATTGCAGGGCTGCCATGGGAGCAAATCTGCCTCCAAGGGAGCATTTGTAAAATGCCTTTAACTCTCTTGCTGTCTCTTTCTGCCTTTCCTGTCAGGAATTCAGATTTTAGATGCTGAAAGGAGAACATGGGGTCTGAATACTCACAGATTTGACTAATTCAAGGGGTTTGAATCCTCTCCCAGATAACTGGAAGCTGGAGGTGCAGAGGTGTATTGCTGCCTCTTTCCTGTCATAGCAAGAGATGAGGATGCTTGCTTCTTCACTACTCACCTGCAGACTTTGAGACAGTTCTTTGGCTAACACAAGATGCCCTAGGAGCAAGAGCTCTGTTGGTTTATGCCAGTCCAGGAGCTGCCTGTCCCACCTTCTTTTGGAGCTTTTGATATATTTATTTTTCCCCTTCACTGGAAGGGGCATGCTGGTGGGCTGAGCCCTGCCTTTGGAAACCTTCCTCTCCTACAAGCCTGGGACAAACAAGGACAGCTAAAACCTTTCATTTTTCCAAAAGGAGCTGTTTTGGCTACGAAAGAGATTTCATGAGTTGTTTGTTTGTTTGTTTGTTTTTTTGTTATGGCAGGAGGCAGGATTCAGAGGTCTTTTTCATTCTTAAATCCGAAGTTTATAACTTAAACATTAGTTTTACCCAGGGAGCCTGGTGTTCTATGTTAAAAAAGAAGCACAAAATCAGTACTGACAAGAGGTTTCTCACTTGGTATCACCTGAGGGGGGAATGGGACTGATGTCACTTCAGATATATCCCCTCTAAGGGCTCCTGTCAGTGGCACTGACATCAGGAGGCCAGCAGCCCCCACAGAGCTCTTGGTGGCACCCCACCAGGACAGATCTAAAACAAAGCCTCCCTTGTGGGCATGCAGGAGCCCACACCCAGCCCTGGTGGCTCTGCCATGCTCTGATGCCTCACAGGGATGACTTTGAACCTCAGCTTTATCTGGTGGAGCTGCCGGGCTCAGGGACCTCTGTGCTCATCCGTGGGGAACATTTGTTTTGGGGCTGAGTCGATGTCCCGCCCCACCTTTGGCAGGATGAGTGATGGGGAGGGCCGGCTCCCCTTCCCTGTGCCCCTTCTGAGCGAGGCAGAAAACGCACAGAGCTGCTTTCAGCACGGCCCAGCTCCTCGAGGCGCAGCCAGGAGGAGCCTGTCCTCTCCATAAACCACCTCTGAGCCTTTCCTGTGCTGGGTCTGGGCTGGAGGCTCGGGGCTTTGACGGGCAGGACCACACAGCCAGTCCGGCCATCCGAGGGACGGCGAATTGTCTGTGTCTGCCTGTCTGGCTATTGCTTGGCAGGAGCCACCCCTGCACACGGAGCAAGGTGGGCTCAGACACACAGCCCAGGCATCTGCAGGACATGGCAAGGGCAAGCGACCGGTGCTGTAAATTCCCCTATAAATAGCTGAGGAATTACCTTTCTCTTTCTCTCAGGAAGATGTGCTTAGCTGAACAGAGAGCAGCACCGAGGGGCTGCTTTGTTTGTTGACACGGTTGGTCTCCATGCAGCCCACAGGCTCTGCCAGGTTGGAAACCCCAGCAATATTTTGGTGACACCAAGTTACTAAGCTACTGTCAAACCTCCCTGGGAGAGTGAGCAGAACACCTCCCTGAGCACAGCACGCTCGCTTAACTCGCCTCTTGTCACTTTGAACCTGTTTTTCTTTTATGGCAACATAGTGCAGTGGCTTTACCTGGTCCTCCTTAGCTTCAGAGTCTTGGAATCAGGGTGCTCTTCCCTTCCTCCTGAAGACACCGAGCTGATAAGGTTCCTCCCTACCATGCCCAAGGTGGAAAGTGGGACTGGGAGCTGAAGCCTTTTCTTTAGGAAATCCATCCCAGCCCAATCCAGCTCCCAGCCTGGCTGTGGTCATCCTACTGGGGGGGCTTTGCACAAGGCAGGAGAGCCGTGCTTGGCTGAGGGATATTTTGTTTGTTCTCCTCTCCATGCTTTGACTTGGAGCCTTGGCAATGCCTGCAAAATTGCCTTGGGGTTAGAAAAGTCTGAAAATGTGTTTGTTTCAAGTATTTGGCTGGACTTTTTCTAGGCAAGGTTCCCAGCACAGGTGTGAACTTTTTTGGGTGCTGGTTGTAATGCAAGCAGAGAAGGAAGTGCTCCCAGATGTTCTGTGGATTACATAATGCTCCAGCTCACTTCGGGTTTTTAAATTTTTTTTTTTTTTGGGGGGGGGGGGGTTTGGTTT
>WBMY01002127.1:228514-317987 GCA_013397315.1 Donacobius atricapilla
GTTTTGTTTGTTTGTTTGTTCTACTTGGGGCCTTTGGCAATGTTTGTTTTATTCCTTACTTATTTATTCCTTGAAACCCACTCTTCCTTCCTGCCCTGCCCCAGTCCCAAGCCACATTTGGATGTAGAAGGGGAGGCAGGAGAAGCTGTGGTCCCTTGGTGGCTTTGTGCCTCTGCGGGGACACCGCATGGGGTGTCCCTTCCCTGAGGCTCCCTCTCCCCAGAGCTCTTTGGCTGGGTCTGGCCCTTGCAGAACTACCCATTCCAAAGGGAAACATTTCTTCTTCAGCTCTGAAATACAGGCGACAATTCACTGAATTCCCATGCTGGCATTTTGCCTGAATCAGTGGTGGGTGTATGGGGTGGATTTCTCGGTAAAAGTGTACCTGGTTTGCTTTGCCTTTTTTTTTCTTCCTTTTCCCCCTCCCCTCAGTTTTATGGAACAATTGAAGATCTTGTTGAAATACGACTTTAAAAGTCAGACAAGCTTTTTCTTGACATGGAAGGGGTCTGTGATGTTCCTGTCAAAACGTGGCTCAAGTGAAGGGACGTGGCGCTCAGAGTTAACTTCCTGTTTCTTTAGAAAATAGTCACATTAAAAAATCCCAATACGAGTTTTGGCAGCAGGGCAAATGGACACAAACAAGCAGAAAATGAGAAGGTCTGTAATATTTAAACGATCCAGTCCACTGGGGTTGCTGCAGGTGAGGAAACCAAAGAGGGTTGAGGTTTCAGGGGAGCTTGTAATGCATTTGGAAAGTGCCTTTGTGGAACACAGACTGGTGATACAGGGATATTTAAGGTGCTCAGGGGAGCAGGAGCTCTTGCTTCATCTGTCTCACTAATTAACATGAATATTTACATATTTAAATAAATAGCCTGGTGAGAGCAGCAGGGAGTCCCAGGTTTTTCCCAACCATAATTAGTGCTGCCATCTCCATTTCCTCTGTTGCTCCCTCAGCTCACAGTGGTAGAAAGCACCTGAGCAGACATCACGGCACAAGGAAATTGGGAACCTCATTTCCCCTGCATCTCCACTTTTCCAGGCACCACCTCAGCCTAGCCCAGGTCTCATGAGCAGCTTCACTGCCTGGAGGAGGATTTTACTGGTTCAGTAGAAGTGATCCCCGACCTTAGGGCAGGAATTAAGTCTGGGCATTCTCCTGGTGGGTGGGGGGCTTGGTTACATGATGTTGTCATTTTTGCCAGAGAAATAAGTGAGGTTAAAGAAAAGCAGCAAAGCCAGTCAAGCTACCTAAAAAATTTTAAATGTGAGAGAATCAAATTTAAAAGCTCCATATTTTCTCAAAATGTCAATATGTATTTTCCTTTATCTTTGCATTGATGAGGTCTCAGACAAGAGCCTGCAGGCAGAACTGTCCCTTTAAAAGACTTTAAATTTGAAAGGTAATTTTCCTGGCAAAATTTTCATCCTCATTTTGCACCAATTCATTTAGTTCAGTCTAAAAGACTGGAAGAAACCCAAAACCCTCAACACAGCCCAATGTCCTCTGAGCCCCACACCCCTAGCTGTTGGCATTGTTTGCCTTTCATGCTTTTGAAAAGAGACCTGTTTTTTTATGGCACTGCCCAAAGATACCATAGATATTTTGATTTGATGAGAAAAGTTCCTCAAATTTTAATAAAATAAGTGAGAGTGGGCATCTGGGCATGCTGCAACCCTCGGTGTATCATGGGCTCTGGTGTAAAGGGAAAAGTGAGTTAAATTAGCCGCAGGACCAGACCTTGCCCTGCAGACCAAAACTCCTCCTGACTGCTCCAGGACTCATGGGCTAGAGAGGGCATGGAGGGCAGGGAGAGGGAGCTGTTAATCTGCTGGAAAGGAGATTTCCTGGAAATCTCTAATGCAATCAACTCACCAACACAATGCAAGGCAGGGACTGCGGTGGCAACACCACCTCTCACTGGAAGAGCTGGGAGGAGAAATGCAATATATCCCTGCTGTGGTAGCTCCCTTTGGCCTCACCCTGGGCTGCTGGGGAGAGAGGCTGCATGGCCCAGGGCCAGGATCAGTGTGCTCCAGGCTCCTTTCAGTCCTCAAAGGTGGGCCATGCTTCACTCTGTGCGGCGGTGTGCCGTGTCTGTGTGTGCTTTCCAGTGTGCTGCTTTGATCCCCCCTCAAGGCTGCTGGACATACCAGCCCATCTTACAGATCTCAGGAACTGAGGCAGCACCAGAAAAAGTGGCTCAGGTGGGGAAAGCCAGGCCCCAGCTTTCACCTCCTCAGCTCACTGCCTTCTGCTGCTCTTTGGGGAATAAACCGTGGGACTCTTTTCCTTCTCAAAGGGTTCTGAGCTCTTATTAAAGGCTCTTTTGAAAAAGAACCAATTATAGCCCTTAGCATCATTTCCTTGCTCAAGCATGACCCAGAAGTTGTAAGTACTCACATTCTCTATCTGTGCTTCATTTCAACTTCAATAATAACCCCTGCTTTTAATTTGATGCTGATTGATCGTGAAACTGCGTGGAAGCCATATGGCACAGTGTGCACAGTTTTACACCATTCCCATTTTCCAGCAATCATGTCAAATGATTTATGCAGCTTCAGACATGCTTAAGGGACAAAGAGTGGTGTTTGTTTTGATTATCTTATTAATGCTTTACTCAATCAAGAGAAATCACAGTGAATGGGGAACAGACCAAATATGTGCAAACACAACTGCCCAAATTCGTGAGGGCCAGCCAGCAGGAGAGAAGGAGGGGCACTTGATAGGGCTTTACACATCTACTGTCCAAAAAAATTGATATTATCTTTGCCAACAAGGCCTGAGAAGTTCTTACTGAAGGAAAAGGACAATTTACTTGGCTTGCCTGTTTCTGAATGTTGTGGGCACAGCAGGTGGGAGCAATAGTTTGGGCAGGTTGGTGCCCCATGGGCTGGGGGACACGTGGGGATGGGGTGGGCGAGGAGGAGCCTCCAGTTGCTGCCCCATCAGCCTTCAGCTGAGGGGATTTTCACCCTGACATTCCCCTAATTAGGGGTTTTCTCTCAGAGTCCCGTACCAGGGTTTAAAAGATGAGATGGAACCTGTGGCTCGGTCTTTAATGGTGTTTATTCTATTTCTTATCTCAAGGTTGATGCAGTATGTCACACACACACAAACACACACTCACACTTTGATTAGAAGGCATGAACAAAAACTCTACTTTATTTTAAAGTCTGACTCCATTATATAGTATTTCTACAAAGGGCAGGGATTGGGGGAGAAGGCTGACACCTCTCCCCATCCCACTGGTCAAGACAACTGTCCATCAGCTGTCCATAGCTCCAAGAAAAGGAATGAAAACTACCTTGAAGTTATGATAAACATTTNCCGCCCGCTGGAACTCGGAGTCTTCTTGACGCCGAGCCTGTGGCACAGTGCCAGACTGAGGTGCCAGGTGCCACCTGGGCTGTGTCTGTGCTGATCCCCACACGCAGGGCTGCCCTGGGAGCTGCTGCCCGATCCAGGCTGCGATTCCTGCTCGGCACAGAGCGCTGCTGCCAGCTGCCCCTGGCCTGAGTTACAAACTGCAGTGCCTGCTTTGGCCATGCTGAGCCCAAACCAGGCTGGAACCTCGCAATGGGCACAGGGAGTGTTTTGGTCACATTGTGCTCAAAATCAGGAGTTCCAAGTTTCCTCAGAATCTGACAGAGGAGGGAGTCATCTCCTGCTGAACAGATGGAAGTGACTACTCCCATGGCTACGGGCTGGGGGTGTAACCCAGCACCTCTGAAACAAAACTTGTCCTTTTTTCTCTCTGAAAAATGCAGAATGCAGAAGCCACAGGTGCTTAATATGCACGGCCCAGATTATTCCTGTTCAAAGCATAAAATAAAATGGCAAAGAGGCAGTAAATCATGACAAATACCAATATTCATCGTAATCTCATTCCTGGCAGTGTCTGGAGCCTTTTATCATGGCCAGGCATCTCAGAAGAGCAATTCATATTTAGAAGATTAATTTCTTAAAGGTAAAATGTACATTCAAAACAAAAATCAGGATAAGGGGAGAAATCTGAGCTAGAAGCCTCATTCAGACTGGAGTTAAGGTATAAAAATATTCAGTATGAGGTTTGTAAGGATGTTTTAGGGATATAGTGCTCAGTCCCTGTTTATTTCTAAAGCTGTTGATAACTCACATCCTGCATGCAGCATTTTCCTTTTTGGATAAATGCTGCTTGTTTTATCTATTTAAACAAAGATAATTTTCTTTAGGAGGGAGATCTGGTAAGTAAAAATGACAATATATTCCTTTCTAATAACTGGAACACCAGTTGTTTAGTCAGTTTAAAATCCACTAAACTTTAAATAACGCCCCCTATCAGTTTCATATTTTTTCCAATAAAGCCCCATACCTCCTTGCCAAGGACAATAGTGAATTGGCAGTTGCTGGCATAAAGTGGGACAAGACAATTACATGAGACTGTCACTAGTAAAAGTGCTCCAATCTGCTACAGATATCAGAAGTATCTCCTGCCACACTGGGAAATAAAGTTGCTGACTGTTTAACTCTGAGGAATGATTTTCTCAATGACACTGAATTTCTACCCAAAATCAAACATAAAATAGGAGAGATATATATATATATTACACATTTCTCATTATTACATGCACTGTTTTCTTCTAACACTTTAGAGTTAAAAGAAAGAAAATGAAAACAAAATGCCAGCTTTATCAGAAAAATCTTTACAGTTGCGTTTTGCCCAGGGCAACTTCCAGCTGTGCAGCACCGGGAAAGATGTGACTTGCAGGAGAAATCTATAACAGCCTTTCTAAGAGGCTTTTAAAGTCAAGAAAACTCCAGGAACCGTAAGGTATTCTGAGTGGGATGAGCAGGATGCCCAGGCTGGGTGACAACACCTGCGAGCACCGAATCGAGTGTATGGATATCAGCTAAGGGGGGTTTATCTGTAACTCGTATTAAAGCACCCACTCATGCTGCTGTCAACAGCCTGTTCTCCCTGGTCATCTGTCACCAGGTCCATGTTTTGCTGAAGGCAGCATTTGCCTGTCACTCTGTGCTTCATGCACAGGTGATTATTTACAATTCCAGGAGAAATTTCTCTCCCTCGCAGCAGCATGGCCAGGACACTCTCCCTCCCTGCCCCCTGCTATTTTCCTTTAAGACAAAGCAAAAGCCCAAGAAGGGAATTCAGAGAATGTTTTTTCTTCCAACTAAGGAAATCTCAGGGGCTTCTTCTAAACTGCTGGTGAGTGCCCTGGGCCTGGCTGCCATGTGCAGCATTTCACACTGGCTCAGCCCCATCACTGGAAAATGTGCCCCAACCTCTTGGGCAGCAGCTGGGGAGCAGCTGGGATGGGCCACGCTGGGGTGAGGCTCAGAGCCAGAGCAAAGAGCAAAAGAGGGTTTCTATATAAGCGGGGGAATTTTGTTGGATGCATATAAAAGGTGAACTTCCTGGTTGTGTGCTCCTTTTCCTGCGAGGAGTCAACTCATGGGCAGAGTTGTTGCTCCTACACCCTGCACCCCTGAACAAAGAGGGTTTGGGCAGAAATCTAGCCCGAGTCAGTGTTGCAATGAGACAAGGCATCACCTTGCCAGGTGTGATGGCTTGGCATGTGATGGAAGAAGCTCTTGTTGTCATCCTGCCGGGCTGATGCTTTCCTGGCCCCTGTCACTCAAAGTGATCACTGCAAACAAGCCATTTTTTGCCTGCGTTTCCCACTGACATTTCTCTGCATTTCCCACTGCTACAAGCTGGATGTTAGTTTGGTTTTCACATACAGTGTTTAGGAATGGGTGTGTGATGTCTCCTGACTGTCACCACATCTTCAGGCTCTCCCTGTGTGGCCCTGATGCTCCTCCTGCAGCTTCATTCCTGGGGCAGCCTGAGTCACCCTGGGAGAGACACACAGAGTCTCAGCTAAAATATGGTCCAGAGCTGGTTCAGAACCTCTGACCTGTCTAATTTATTTATGGAAAAATAAATTTCTCCTCTTTCTGCAAGAAAATTCAGTATTTCTGCATTAAATTTAGATTGACTTTATGAGTACCAAAGCTGAAATCCCCCAACATAAAGACAGTGAATTCTTCTTGTAAATCTGCAGCAATTTATTTGACTTAAGCCACAGGAAAACCAGCAGAACTTAGCTTCTTTATAGATTTTTTTTCCATATCAGAGAGGTACAGAAATAGATTTTAATTATTTTTAAAAGAGAAATGGTTAATATCAGAATTGATTGAAATATTTGCTTTCTGGTAGGAGCAAGGAGTCTTTTGAGGTCTCTCAGGCAAGATTCAAAAACACCTAAAAGTTGCATGATCGAATTGTTTTCAATTATTCATTTGTTTTCAATATCTGAAGGTCATACAACAGGCTGTGATGGGGAATGCAGCTGTCATTAAAAATTTACTTACTTTTTGTACTCCAATTAAACTTACAGATAATAGCAGATAAAAACAACCATGTGATTGCTTTCCTGATGAGGGCACTGATTTATTGATACTGGACTTGGCTTCAGTGTACTTACACCAGGGATGAGTTTGTCTGCAAAGGTTTGCTTCCATTTTAGGAAGAAAAAAATTGACAGCTGTAAAAACAGCAGGATGTGATACTGTCCTTGGTGAGGATTTTCTAGGCAGCGTGGCACACACCACGGCATGCCCATGGTCAGCCAATGCTGGTATGTTAAATTAGGCATTCAGTCCCCTCTACTCCTTCTGCAGTCAGTGAAAGAGGAAAAAGCTCTGGGTCTCTGATGGGAATGGAGGAGCTGCCTTCAGCATCCAAACACTGAACCTGTGAATTTTCCCACATTGAAATCCAGATCTTTCCCAAGAAATCACCCACCATTCAATTTTCATGACCTGGAGGTTGGTGTTTTAATAGTTCATCAGGCAGTCAGTAGGACAAAGTTATAGAAATGGTGCTTTTGGAAATCCAGCCATGGAATTTTGGCATTTGGACAAAGCCGCCTTTTACAGAAGGAAGAGGAGATGCTGCAGTGAATTGATGCATCCTGCACATATCCAACAGATTGACTTACAGGCCAGTAGTGCCCAGGAAAGTAAGTAATTGGGATATGCAGCAATAATGCAGCCTTTTGCTGTATGTGATCTAAACAAGAAATGAGATCCAGCCTTGTAGCCTGGCTTCTCTTGCCTGAGCCAGGGCTGAATTTACAGAGGACGTGCCCAGCTACAGCCACCTCAGATATTCTTTGACAGAAAATTGGACTGCTACATGAAAGCAAACTCTCCAGGAATGACTCATCCCTTATCACTGATGGTTAAACCTGAATTATATTCAATATATGTGCATAGGTCTGTGGACAAATAGAAAGGAACCCAAGTGCAAAAAACCCCAAAACAATAAAGATTACATTTAGAAGCAACTGTAAAAGAAGAAGATGTCATAGTTTGTGAAGAAAGATCAAGAGGAGGGAGCTTTGTGTAGAAATAAAACAAAGAATTCATTCATATGCTGATGTCTCAAGGGTCTGGATTTCCCAGAAAAACCCAGCAATTTTAAATGGAAATGGATCAGACCAAAGATAGCTTCAGTCTCATGCCTAAGGCTCTCTTCTAAGTGGTTCTCCATCTCTTCTTGTGGTATTACTTGTTTTGTCTCTCTCAAAGTGGTATCTCAGCTTGTCAGTACTATTAGAGAGTGATCTTAAGCATTGGATCAAAGGGATCATTTTACTGTGAGATTTCTTGTCAGCGAGCTTCAGCTTCTGCACAGCAGTTACCCCCACCCACAGCCTCTGCTCTGAGAGGGAACCCAGCACCTGTGGGAGGTAAAGAAATCAGAAACAATAGATAATTTGCTAAGTGTTCACTATAAAGTGGGTGTCTAGTTTGGTTAAGAATGCAAGAACTGACGCAAAATCTGCTTAGCACTGGTCACAGGACAGGCAAAGAATGGCAGGAATTATACAGATAACAAGGTCCCATTAATTCAGGAGGTTGGATCATTCTCACTGGCCTAAACTTTCATCCCCTTTTTAAAATGCTACTCCAATATGCTCTGTAGAAGCTTTGAATTTCATGAGACATCAAAGATGTTATCACCATGGTGCTCCCAGAAAGACTGATGGTACAGGCTTGCTGTCATCACACTGTCATCCTCCCAAAGTGGCTGGATTGCAATAAATCACAGCTCTGGTCTGACCGAGGAAAGCCTTGTATGTGCTCTTCTGAGGACAAACTCCTGTTGTAAGCCCGTAAAATGACCAAGATGGATGAGGAGGGCTTAGATTTGAACTCATCTTTAGGTCCTCCTCATGCCTCCTAGCCTGACTGATACAACTGCGTGCAATGAGTGAGAGCATTGGGTCTAAATTATGAAAACAGCTGCAGTAGAAGGTGGCTCTTAAATCTTCCCTGGATGTCTGTGTGCATGTGCGTGTAGCAGTCAGCTCCATCTTCCTGCTCAGCATCCTTCCAGACAAAGCTTAGGGAACTATTTTCCTCAGATTTGAGTGGAATTTGATGAGTAATTTCAGCCGAGCTCTGGTATAAGGTGAATTTTTTAAGGATTTCAAGTGCCTGCTAATAAGTTTTTAACCAAGAAACAGTTTGTTATTTGCTAATTTTCATCAGTGTGTGATGCACTGAGTTGAGCAATGGGCCATTTTGACTTTTTGATATATTTCATATACGGCAGTGCCCAAGCTAAATATACTCATCCCGAACTGTCACTTAGAGAATAGCAGAGTAATTACTGCTGTAGCCATGAGGAAAACCTTCAGCTGGTAGGAATAAGGGTTAAAGAAACATGAGCACTGAACAAAGAGGAGATCCAGACCACAGCTGAGATGAAGTCTGGGGGAACATGGGCTTGGGATCTCTCCTTACCAGGACAATTGAATGTCCTCATGGAGTTGAACAATGTCTGGGGAAGCCTGTTGGGATTGCCTTTTCATTTTCCTGTGATTATTTCTGTACCCAGTCTGTTTTCTGCATATCACTGCACCCTACTGAACTCAGGGTCCCTTGTCAGAGAGCTGCAGCTGACACAAAACCAGTGCAGCATCCTGAAGTTTAGTGCAGGATTTACCTGGGAAGGAGAGAAAGTGCTCAACTTGGTTATTATACACACAGAGGCAAGAGAGGGTTAAGGATTCTCCCTGTGCAGTTAGAACTTTGCTATGGGCTTTCTGAAATTAAAATAACTTCTGGAATGTATTATTTCTCTTCTTTCTGCTGATAAGAATTGTAATACGGGGAATATTTTGTTATCCACAGAATGTTTAATTTCCCATATAGACAGGATGTTACATTTTTGCATTATTTTTTCTTGGATATTCCCAGGAGTAGCCTGAGATCTAGGTGCTTTCTGGTGTAGGAAAAAAGATGAACAGTTTTGGTTTTCCTCCACTGAATTTTCATGAAGTAAAAAGTTAAAAACAGCCTTCAGGGAAAGGACAATTGTAAAGAGGGCAGCCTAGAAGCATAAGGGCTAGAAGCTAATTGAAAGGCACAATTACTTTTAAAATCCCCTTTATCTTACTGCAATATTAACTTTAGTGTAATTTTTTCCCTTTCTGGGAGGCAATGTCACAGCAGGTTGATATTGGCGTGGTTAGATAAATGTTACTCTTACATGTGCACCGCCTCAGAGGCTTGTGTGTGTACATTTTTAATGAGTTCTCCTTCCTATTAGAAAATATCCTTTTACACCTTTGCTAATGTAAAAGGACACAGCAAAAGTATCCCATGCTGGGAAGTGCAGTCAAAAGTATTCGCAAAGCTGAAATTTATCAGAATGAGCATATCTAAATGGGGAGTGTAGCTGGTGCAAGGGAAAACCTTTTCGACAGAAAAATGGGAAAATCTTTTTCCAGAGTAAAATGTAAAAACATTCTGCAGCAAAAAAATCAGACTTGGTTTCAATTAGTGAACTGTAAAATTTCCCAGAATTTCTGGGTGGTGTCAGATTTCAATTTTTTTGCCTGAATATTTCACGTAGGTATGAATTTGCTCATGGAAGAAATCTCCCTGAGCTCAGCCGCAGCATCCTTTCCTGGGGAATCATGCATGGGAGCACTATCCAAACCCAAAGGAATCAAACCCAAGGCACTCTTCACAGGTACAGGGTAGCACTAGGAGGTGAACATTATTAAACCAAGCACCCAAATTTCTTCTTCCAGTCCTTCCCCACATATTCCCTGCCTGTGCATTCAGAATTGCTCTGTTCTCATGTGAAAGAGAACAGGAATCTGGGAAGCTGATACCAAGTTTCCAAGGGTTTTTTTTTTTGTTGTTTTTTTTTTCTGCTATTGCGGTTGTCCAGTCACTGTTTCAACAGGAAGGTGTTTAATCAACCCAAAAGGCACAGAAATGAGCTGGTGATTTCCAGAAGGAGAAAAGTCAGGCTGATTACAGTGTTTCTTTCTCAGGATGGAGCAGACAATACAAAGTGTGTGATAACAGGCTCGAGATAGGCCTCAGATCCCCAGCAGCAGCAGCCCCGTGAATGAATGGCACATTTCCTATCAAGCTTTCACAGCCCGGGGCTGATAAGGAATGTCTGGTGCTGCAGAGCGGGTTCCTGCGAGATCCTTGGAAACACCTTTGGAAAACCTCAGTCTTCTCTCAGGACACGAAAACATGAGTTCTTAGAGAGGGAGAAGTTCCCTCTGAATTTTTAGGTTGTAAACTTGTTGGTCTATTTATTTTTATTTTTAATACTGCATAATTGTGTCCTCCAGCTCAGATGATGGCAGCAGGATGAGAAGAAAGAGGATATTTCCCTTAAGTTTTGACCCAGAGAAATAAAACTTTTGGTCTCCAAGGGGGTACAATGTCTTTTTTGTGCTTTAAAATTTGATTGACACTGGCAAAAGGGACATATGCACATAGCACATGTAGCCCTTCATATCCTGTTCAATGTGTGACTTGAAGTTGTTAATCTCATGCATTTCCTATGCTCAGCACTGTGTGCCAAGATGATCAGAAATAGCCAGGGATTCGGGATGCCTCAGCTATTGGGTGTCCAGCTGAAGAAACTTCTAAAGGTCTTGCTTTTCAGAAAGGTTTGAATATCTGTCCTCTGAAATTTGGCTTGTAAAATGTCTGGACCCAGTTCTTGGAGGTCTTTGTGGAGCAGACACTTTCATATTTGTAGGTTGGTTTTGGTAGAGCATCACTGGCATCCTCAGATGCTCTTCCAGAGTCATGCTCCATGAGGGCAGAGTGCTTGGGCTCCAAATGCTACCTGGTGTACTGTGATGATTTAGTTTTCCTCGGAAATGTACTTGGCTGGAATGGGAAAAGGGCAGAATTTCTCCTTGAGATAAAATCTCTAATTGTTGAACGTAAAACAAGGAAAAAAAGTACCTTCCTGAGATAGCCCAGCCTTATCTTCAGTGGATTGGGCCAGGTCTGCCACAGCTGTGACTGACCTTCATGCTATGAGGTTTAGACAGAGGAGCGATGCCTCTGCTGTGTACTAAATTTGCTGACATAAAGTTTAATAGAAGTATCAAATTCATCTTTTTCTACCTGGTGTTCTCCAACATCCTGTCCTGTCCTATCCTATCCTATCCTATCCTATCCTATCCTATCCTATCCTATCCTATCCTATCCTATCCTATCCTATCCTATCCTATCCTATCCTATTCCTATCCTATCCTATCCTATCCTATCCTATCCTATCCTATCCTATCCTATCCTATCCTACCCATCCTTGTACTCCTCTCTGCAGCCTCCCAGCAGCTTCTAGAAGTGCTGGTTGGACACATTTCACAGATGAACTCAAAGGTTAAAAATGCCAGAGAATAAACAATATGAGGAACAGAACCGGCGTGAACAAGCTTGTCTCAGTGGTACAAAGCTGAATAATACCTGGGTAAACACAGCAGAAATGGCTATTGACAAACCAGCCCCTCAAGAACAGTGACTGCTGAAATGCTGGGGGCTGCCAGAGTCCAGCAATGCTTAATATGATGAACCACATGTGTTTGAGAGTGAAGACATGGGGAGAGATATTAATTACATCCCGGATGTTGCAGTGTCCCACAGTCACACCTCTGTTATCTGCAGGGCTGTGTGTATAGTACACAGTTACACACACTTAATCTGGGGAATAAATATGTCAAGGGACAGCCAGTTTTCATCTCTCTAAGCTTCTAATGCTTCCTTCATTCTTTTAAAAACAGAATAATGCAAAATAATAACAATAAAATCTGCTCTTCAGGATGTTTGCAGTCAGTTTGGCAGGTTCAAGAGATAATCCTTCACACCTTTTGGCTTTAAATAAATCACCTTTTGTGTAGAGAAAAAAGGCAGCCTAGCCTCTTTTTCTGCTTTGAGGAACCAACCCTCTGAAATACCTCCCAGCTACATAAATGCCACAGCCATCCTGCAAACATATTTCTCAGTTGGGCTGGGGGAAAGCATGCTTCTTTCCATCTCAAGGACTGAGAGAATAAGGTTTGTTCATTCTGCATGATCTCAAGTAACCAAACCCTTAACACTTTGCAAACCTTTTGTGAAGGCAGAGCAAAGATGCTTGTTCATGCCAGCAAGTACTGCTGGGTTCGCTTACAGAGCTGTGCACTTGGCCTTCATGAGCTCACTGGATTTTTCCATATCCTGTTTCCAGACTTTCCACTGTCCTCCTCCCCCTGAAAGCTGCCCTACAGGTAGGGTTACCCATGGAAGTTAGGGGTGCTCATTTCCTCAGGCTGGGGATGCACAGTTGGCAGCAATTGCTGCTGTGAATACTGAATGTGCAACATGAGCTGGGGCCTGAGCCCCGTGGGGAGCCTGGACTCCTTTCCCTGCAAGAGAGATGCATTGGGGAAAAAAATTTGAAATGTTAGAAGTCCCTGAAGGTATTTAAAATAAGCGTGGACACTTCTTAAGGGACATCTTTAGTGATGAGCTTGGCTGTGCCAGGTTACCAGTTGGTAACTGGTATCAAACCAGTTAAACCTCAAACCTGAGATTTGATGATCTCAAGGGTCTTTTCCAGCCCTACTGATAATGACAATGAAAGATGCAGAGGAATTGCATGCATTTCTCAGGGAATAATACCTGTTGCTTTGTTTGTTTGTTTGTTTGTTTGTTTGTTTGTTTTAAACTCCTATCCCTGTCTTCCAGAGGAAAAAGCAAGATGCTTCTATACTCAAGACAGCAAATTTCTGGTCCTGGGAAGACATGTTTCATGACGATGACAGTCACAGTTCTGAATAAGGATCTTGGTAGGGAGAAGTAGGAAAATGGAAGAAGGCTCTGTCTCGGTCCAGCTGGGGTTTCTGAAAGATGGTTTCGTGACCTCCCCTGTGCCAAAATCAGCCAAAAGAACAAGTCATGTTTATGCTTTATGCTGACCATATGCCACTGATTTTTTTTCTTTGAAACAACCAAAATCCTTCACTGGCTAGATGGAAGTGTGTGGATAATGCATTTTACCAACACGAATGCTTCATGTCTAGAGCAATGCATAGATGCCTTTGAAAGCAACTCCTCCAAAGATTTATTTTAACTTGCTCTTACTCCCTGCTTGATTTTTGGCTCAGGCCTGCACTGAATTGCAATTGATTTTGCTTTTAAACATAGTATCAGATATTTTTAAAAAAACCCGTTGTCCTCCACCAAAATGAAAAACAATCTCTTCCCCCTTAAAAAAATGTGATATTTATTCTCCTGCTCTTGTGTGAATTCACGCCTGCTTCCTTCCAATTCCTCACTTCTGGCCAAGCTGCAATTCACTTTCTCTGCTGAGGTGGGGTGGAAGGGAGGCTCTTCAGTGAGACATTTTTAAACAGTTGTTTGCAAGCCCACTGTTAAAATCTCGTCTTCCTCCTGCTGCTGAGCGTGTCCCGTGGAGCCGTGTCCCCTTTCAGGGCTCAGCCGTGGCTGCGTGGCTGCAAATCTCATCTTCTCGCCCGCCTGGGGGGTAAACTATTTGACCTGTGACCCTCAGCTGATCCGAAACCTCCATCAATCCTCCTGCAAAGTTTCACTGGAATCAGGGCTTCCAAATGACCCCTTGCATAGCTCCTAAAAGGAAAAGGAAAAAGACAATAACCCAGTCAAAAAAACCACCCCCGGTCCTGTGCTGTTTTCTGTTGTTTTAGTAGAAACCAAACATAAGTCATAAAAAAAAAAACAGGCAAGAAAAATAGAGCACGCTGGCTGCCAGAAAAACAGATTGTAACAGAACATAGAGGGGCCTCTCACAGGGAGGAGGCAGGGAAGAAACACCTGTGATTTCCATTGAAAATCCCCTGATATCTGCATTCCCCCTGTTCTGCTCCAATGAAGGTTCTCGTTGCTCTATCTCTGACCCCGGGGCAAGGTCCCGACGCGGAGAGGTCCCTCCTTGCTGGGCTGCTCGGGCCCGTGAATCACAGCTGAGGAGCACAGAGAGTGCCTGCCAACTGTCCTCATGTCATTGCTATGGTTATCTCAAAGTGCTCTGCAGATGTTTGCCTGCTCAAAAAACAAAAGGAGAGAAAAAAGGGAGCAGAGAGAGAGGAAGATAAAAACAAAGCTCTTAATTTTCCCTCCCGATAGTTACACCACAACTGCTAAAAAGCCTTGGATGGAGGCAGAGATGAAGTTGCTGATTTGGTTTTGGACCGTGATGGTCCCACAAGGCTGTGGCGGAAGATACCCAGACAGGTCTGCTGTGCTCACAGGGACATGCTGAGCACAGCCCGTGACAAGGGGGCAGGGATGGTGCCCAGGACATGTGCACAGCTCTCAGACAGGCTTGCTTCTGCTTTGGCCCTTCCCAGAGCAGGGGGACGTTGCCAGGAGCTGTGTTCAGCCCTGTGACATCCCCTCCATGCTAGCTTACGGATGTCTTTGCATAGAATTTTCCTAAAACTCTTTTATTACAGGGACAGCTTTGGGCACTGAAATCAGTTAGGCACTTCTGCTGAAATAGGCACTTCTGCTCATCTTGGGCACAAATCCCCCTGGAAGCTTGTCAAAAATCAAGCTTTGGTTGTCAGAAAGTGTAGCTGTATCAGAGGAGCTCCTCACTGGAAAAAGAGCCAACACAGCTGCACTGCCTCCAGGACTCCTCCCTAGCAGGAGTCCCTAGGACTGCTGTGCAGGGTAGACCTGGCCATGAGCTTTAGGACACAAACATCCAGTTTTCAGCACTAAGTCACATAACCCCACCCGTGTGTGGTGTTTGCAAATGCCATCTCTTAGTTGCCTGTTAATGTCCCACTGTTCCTGACCATTCTCCAAATGCTGCTTAACCAACATGCGCAGGGACAGTGGGACTTGGAGAAGAGATCTGAGACATTGCAGAGACCTGAACGTGGTGTTTAAACATTTTTTGTGGTTGTTTAATAACTTCTTCAGACTTGGTGCTTACAGGAGGCAGGAAGATAACTGATGGGAGAGAGAGAGGTGCTGTGGGTGTAATTTGGATGAGCAGGTGGACATCAATGGGCTCTTAAGGAGCTCCTTTGGTTTAGATCTGCAGCACCTGCACTGGTATGTCCAAATGCCACACAGGGATGTTATAGGGATGTTCAGCTCTCCTGGAATCAACAGGAGAATCTTTCCATCAGATTACACGAGCCTTGGATCACATTAGAAATGAGAGTGCATGTTGTCAGCAGCAGCAGCCTGCTGGGCTTGGGTGTGTAACCACAGGACACAAACCACTGTGTGGTAGAGTGGCTGTCCCTTAACCACACAGAAAGAGAAACAGCCTGGGGAGAAAGCTCCCTCTGTTATTCCATGGGTGGTAGGTTCAAGCACACAGTATTTTCAAGAATATTTTCTGAGGCTGGGGTGGCTAAATGTTGTTTCAAAATAGTGCAATTTCCTTTGCAAAATGGGGTGAAGAATCCCTATCAGGGAAGCAGAGCCCAACTCAGAGCTGAATAGAAAATAGTCTTGCCATAAAAACCATCATTGCCTCTCTGAAACATACGCTCAGGCACATAAAGAGCTCAATTCAGCAATACATGTGACCTGGGGTCTCCAAATTGTTTGCCTTGCTGCAGGACAGGAAGAGAGCCACGGCTTGAAACAATTTGACAATCCCTTTCTTTGGAGCTGCCTGACTTACCTTCAGCAGGGCAAAAGAGGGAGCTCAAGTTAAAGGAGACAACGAGCTGCGCACTAGATCACGGAATGACGGAATCCCTCAGGTTGGAAAAGACCTCTGTGAGCATCGAGCCCAACCATTCCCCCAGCACTGCCACCATCACCACTAAACCATCTCCCCCAGTGCCACATCCACGCGTGTCTTAAATCCCTCCAAGAAGGGTGACTCCAGCACTTTCTGGGCAGCCTGTCCCAATGCTTTCCAACACAACCCTTCCTGTGAAGATTTTCCTAACTCCTCACATAAACCACCCCCCCACCCAGTGCAATTTGAGGCCATTTCTTCTTATCCTATTGCAGATAAAAACTTTTTTTTTGTTTTTCCCCCCAGGACAAAGAAGATCCCAAGAGTTCTGGCATGTAAAACTCCCCTGATCTCATCAGATCTACCTGAGCACCTCCACAGCAGAGCAGGGGTTCCACTGAAACAAGTTTTAACATCAAGGAGTGTGTGAAAAAATGCCTGTTTTATTAGAAGAGCTTGATTTGGGGTAGTCTTTGTGGTTTATGGACTCATTGAAGATGCTCACTAGTGTTGTTACTTCCTCCTTTCCTTCTCTAATCCTTCTCTCCCTGTGTGAAAAACATCAAAACAAACAACCCAGATGACAGGAAGGAGTGGGCTTCAGGCAAGAGGAGAAATCAGGAAACATTTTGGAAAGCACTGCAGTAAACATTGGCTAAAACTCCGAGGAAGTGGATTTCTTCATGTCTTGGAGTGGAGGATACACTCTGATGCAGTCTGTTACATGATTTCCCATTTCTTGCACACGCCATATCCTTCTCCCATTTTAGAGAGCTGTGGCGATTTTTGGAGCACACATTTGGAGCTGTGGCTTTGCAAACAGGTACCAGGCATGTGCCCAGCTGCTCTTTTGCCCCTGATGTTTGCATGTTCCTTGTGTAGCCTCTGCCCTTTCTTCCTCCTGGGCATTGCCCAGGCTCAGCTGCGACAAGGTGATGTGCTGAGGGACCTCTCCTGAGTGGCACTGGAGCCAGGACACCTTTACCACTTCCAAATGTACTTCTGATTTAGTTTTGGGGGTTTTCTCTGTGCTACAGTGTTTGGCATCTTCATATCCAAGACAGACTAAAAACGAACCTGTACAGACTTAAAAAGAGGAAAGAAACTTGAATCAACACCAAAAGCTGCATGTTCTGGTAATAATTCTGGGAAGATGATGTTTAAAGGAGAGCTGTCTCTGTGGTCAGTGCAATGCTTGTGCTGCCAGGGCCAGCCAGCACGGCCTGTCTGTGGAGCTTGCAGAGGTTTGGTGCAGCCAGAGCTCTCCAGCCTGTGACTCTGCACTCAGGCTAATGTTACCCATAGCTGGCCATTTCAGGTTGGTTCTCCATCTGAGGAGATCACTGTCCAAGGAGGGATAAAGGGTTCCTTTCTTCTGGGCCACATCTGAAATCACAGCCTGAGCCCTGGTAACAGGATACTGGTGGCTTCAGTCCTGCCGATAAGGGGGATTGCTTCTTTTCCCTGTTGTTGTTAATCCTGGGAGTGGAGATCAGTTGCAGTGCAGGTGTCTGATTTTCATTAAAATTGCAAATTGGACTGAATGCTTGATCAGATAACAAAGACATCATTGAAACCATGTGTCTTCCTTCAGCAGCAGAACAGGACAAGACAAAGAATTTCCCAGTGTGTGTCCACTTGTGCATATTTACTGCAGAGAGAGAGTCTTAATACTTTGGTCATGGGTGAATAAATAGCTTCTAAGAAATGCCAACCCTATCAAACTTGCTGCAGCTTTGGGACAGCTTTAGAGTTGAAAAGAAGAACTACAGTATTAGCCCTTTGGGGAAAATACAGGCTGCTCCCAAAGGAAATCAATTAACTGTAGCATCTCTTTAGTCCCAGTTCATCGTATCTTCCCTTTTCATCAAAGCACTTAAGTGTTTTCTTAGCTTTAAGCATGAGCTTAAGTGCTTTGATGAATAAAGATGGACTTTCGCACATGCTGCTGTCCTCTCTGGAATCAAGATTGTGTGTTTTTTACTATGGGAAAGAGAACAAGTTCAATAGAGAGGTTCAACCACTCGTTCTGCTTGGGAATCACATGGAACAAACTTATCTGGAGTAGAAAGGAGTGGGGGCTGATGGCATCTACATGATGTTTGGAAAGAAAGTTCCTCATGCAATGTCCTCCTGGCAGCTAAACAAAGTGATTTTGAAGTAAACAAACACACAAACACTGTGTTTCCTACAACAACATCTCCTGACAGATGCCACTGTGTTTATGTCTTCATTATGTCATCTTAGATCATTGTCGTCTCTTCTTCCTCTTTGTGGCAAATACCCTTGGACTTCCCTTAGCAATGATGAAGGGAGCAGCTAAAGAAAGGTTCATCCAACCCAAATTATTAGCTACCAGGTGTCCAAGATAATCCTTTAAACACTCCAGGAACCAGGATCAATGAGGAAGGTGCTCAGCTGTGCCTACACATAAGTCAAGAATTTGTTTAAAGTCTGTGAGACAGGGTTTCAGCTGTGACCCATTTGGCTGGCGTTTGCAGAGCTTCCAAAGGGGTTGTATTGAAAATGGAACATGTTAAATGTGTACTTGGCATTAGAGGAACACTGAATGATCTTCTCTTGGCCGTCAGTAGGGTTAGATGCAGCCACAAGAGTTTAGGCGTGAAAGAGATTCTGTTCTTGGTGCAGGGCAGTGGTGATATCCTGGGTTAAAAACTTCTTATTTGGAGGCTCCTTACCAATGGTAAACATAACCTATGGTAACGTTGCAGGAGGAATTCCTCAAGGAGTTTAGACAGGTTAGGGAAAAGGATTCTTGACTTTTACAGTGAGACAGTAGCGAGGAGTTCCTCATGGTCTGCATGCACAGGGAGCAACCCAGCTTGGAAACCGTAACTTGCTGTCCTGGTGTCCTTGAGTAAAGCCTGCTCAGCCACAGCTGTCTCCAGTAAGTCCCATCCCATTTTGGGGGCAGTTTGCTTTGCTCTGGGTGAAGGACACAATGCAGACATTGCTCTGGCCATGGGGACAGTCATGCAGGGACACCTGGCTGTGCTGTGCCCAGGCAGCTGTGCCTTGGGACTCTCTGGGTGCTGCTAAAATGGGCAAATTCAGATCAACTGCAGCCTTGAGAAAGAGCAGAATTCCCTGCCCCCAAATGCTTTGAAAAGCATATGAAGGCTGTGAAACAAATTGTTTTCTGAAGAGTAGGCATTATTTAAATTCTACAGAAACATGCAAGGAACTCCTTTGGGACTAGGACACACAATACAGACATACAAAAGGATTGCTCTGACAGCTTCCCATGCAACGAGCACTCAGTATTTACTGTTCACTTTCATCCCTGGGTAAATGGGACATAATTTGAAAATATTTTCATTCCTCTCAGAGCATCACTTGGGATATCTGTAGAATCACTCAGCGTCACGATTCCAAGAAATCTGCCAGGATTATGTTCTGAAGTTTGCTTTGGATATAAAAGGACTCTAAAGGCCACAGATTATCCCAGGACACATCAAAACATGCATTAAAAATTTCCACGTTCTTGAACTTGTGGTAAAAGTCAGCCACATTCAGTCAGTTCTGTTCAAGTTTAAACTCAAGGGACCTTCCCTCTGCTTGCCAGTGTGTCAGCGCCTTGAGGGGAGGTGGAAACTGCTCGCTGGACTCTGCCCTGTCCTGTCAGAGGAGAAGCAAGCGCTGGAACAGGCAGGGAAAGCATTTGGGCTACAAAGCGTGAGAAACCAGTGGCCCAAAATAGGGCTGTGTAGAGTTACAGCATGAATTAGTGCAGAGGAGCAGCTCTCCAGGCATTTAATAACCCTCTCTCATGGCAGTGGGAATCTGGCAGGAAATTGCTCGGTGCGTGGCTGTCAGATGTGCCGTGAGCCCAGCCCGGGGCTGTGCTGCAGCAGGTGGTTTGTAAGGACAGCAGCCATCCAGAAACTTTGGGAAGCAGCTGCTGTTGTCACTATGGGCAAAGTGCAGCTTGTTCCAGCTCTGCTTTGCTGTTGCCTGAAGGGACGAACACTGCAGGGAGCCAACATCCCCATCCTCGCCTTTTGCTTTAAGTTAAAGGATTTCTGGCCTCCTCCATGTGCAGAACATCACCAGAGGACACTGCTGGTTCCCTTGCTGCCGCCTTCTTACATCAGCAGCATCCAGCAGTGAGGTGAAGGTGATACAGGGTGGGACACTGGCGTGGGGACACCCCTGTTGTACCAAGCTGGTGTCAGAGGATGCAGCACAGAAATGGATGTCATAGCTGATCGCTCATGGAATTGCATCAGAAAACCCTGCCCACATCTGTTTGAGACATAAGCTCTGCCCTTCCCTCTGTTTCAGACCTCTTACCAGATGATCATTTCTAGTCACAGCAGAATGGTGTCAAGAAGAGCTGAAATCATCACTGGGAAGGAGGTTACAAGCAACAGCCACAAGATCAGCAGGACCTCCTTGGCCAAAAATATAAAGAGAAGTGGACCAGAGCAGCAACATTGGTGACCCTGAGATTGTGTGGGGTTTTATCAGTTAAAATCATCTTATCTGGCAACTCTGTTCTAAACAAAAGCTGGGGTTTCATGGCCATCCTCAATGCTTTTGCCTGTACTACAGTGGCAAGTTGCATTTTGGGGGGTCAGTAATGGAAAACAGATGTTTAAATGTGTACAGCAAGAAGCAAAGAAGCAAATAGTGCAAGCAGAGTCTGACATGAGCAGGATGGTATCTCTGAATTGATAAAATGAGACCCATGTTCATGAAACACAGGATTAAATAAGCTGCTATTTTCTACTTGTTGTGCAAAGCTGCTTTTGTGACAATAAAATTTCTGTCCTTGTAATATATCCGCATCAGACATCTATTTTAGCAGAGCCCGCTCCTAGTTCATACAGGGATAAATTTCTGTCCAAATGCTGTTGCAGGAAAGGGCTACACTGCCAAAAAGACAATGCAAGAGTCATTATTTGCCCAGAACACTGCTGCCAGGCTATGAAAAATGCTTCTAAATATTCTTTTAATTAAGAAGAGATACTTCCACTGAGTAATGATGAGACCTACTTTGAAATCAGAGAGATTCCAGTGTTTCAAAATTAGTTTCCATTCCAAGTTGGATTTCTGAAATGTGTCTATTCAGAAAGTTTTTTTAGTAGTGTCAAAACATCATGCCAGTCAAAATATGTCTCCTACAATATTTAAGCCTTCAGTGAACATTTGTAAATTATTACCATGAAAAATAATCCAGTTGAATAATGTTTCTTTTCCTTTAAACATCAAAACATCTTCATGAAGTACATGCTTCATTTTTTGCACAGAAAATGAATTATTTTATTTTTTACACCAACAATAGCAGTATCTGAGAGTTTCAGTTTTATTTCTCTTCATCTAAGGCATGTGATGCAAAACATGAAAAGAAATTTCATAAAATTGTTTTTATGGCATGCATTTAAGCACACAGAACTACAGTGAAATGGTTCAAAAAAATTTGAATTGCTCTATTTAAAATGATAAAGATCTTCTTGTCCCTTTTCAGCGTGTCTCCCTGTTATTCTTGGATAAGGAATAAACAGAGTAAGTGTTGCATTGAAATCCATTGAGAAAAAAATTAAACTTTTATATTATTTGCTGGGAAAAATGATGATTCTGTGAGCTGACATTAAGGGACAGATTTTCAACATTATTCACCCATTGAAAATAGCTCCTATTGTTCCCAAGTTCAAAAGCCTCTCTGGTTATTGCAACTTTGTCCTAAATATGTAGCTGAACAGTTGGGCTGGGACTCCTAAAATTCAGTTGCACGCATGTGACTTCCCGTGCAGCCTCTGCCCAGCACATGCAGGGATGCTGCTCGCACCTCCAGCGATGCCACAGACACTGAGTTTGTCCTTGCATTTCACACGAGTGTGGGTCTGGCTGCAGCAGGAGCCCAGCGATGTTACACGAACCTCTTTTCCTCCCTGAAAGCAGGACCTTGGCATTTTACCATGTTTCTGATGAGTGCATGAAAAGAAATGTGTCTGTTTTGTCAGATCAGCCAGTGGTAGATGTAACTGTTGCTTTGGGCTGACCAGGAGATGAAAGGTCTCCTCTCGGCTGAGGGATGTTCTGTGGTTTGGGCACTTGCTCTTCCTACTGGGCCTTTTTGGGGGGGCCCTTCCCTCTGGCCGCATCTCCTGCTCCATGTCCGCATAGATCAGGCAGCGGGGTTTCACCACGGGGGTGTTGCTCTGGGATTGCAGCCCTTATTGAGACAGCACAAGCTGCGCTCAGCCAAGAGGCTGTGTCCCCAAACAGGCCAGAACCCGCTCCCCAGCGTGGGGCTGGAGGGCTGGAGGAGCCCCCGGCTGGCCTGGAAGGATCCGCGCGAGGCAGCGAGCGCTGCGGTTGTGGCCGGCGATCCTCAGGCCCCGCTAAAATTTCACACATGATTTCTCTGTGAAACTGCAGCACGATAAACAAGATTTGGTATGAATTTAAACATAACACTGGTTATATTATTTGGGAACAAAACAGTTGCATAACCCTGCAGAAAACAGCACAGCTGTTCGTGCCGGACAGCGTGCCAAGAGCTGCTCCCTGCTCCCTGCCAGAGGTGCGCGCCTCGGTTGGGCTCCCTTCCCCTCTCCTGATGGTGACACTCGCTCCCAGTCCCAGGGGTCCAAGGCAAATCCACCAGCCCCTCCTCTCTGCTTTCAGGAGACACCAAACGAGTGGATCCCTGTGCTGCAGAGCCCCGCTCTGCGCTGCCCCGGCCTCGCTGCTCCCTCCGCCATCAGTGCGCGCAGCATGACAATTGGATTTGCTGCGCGATTAGGGCAGTGTAATCTCATTAACGATGACAATATTCTGCAGCCCACTGCCTATCCCCCTCACACACACACACAGAGGCAGGGCTTTGATGAGCCGCCACAGCGGAGGTAATGGTCCTGCCAGCTCTGCAGCACCGCGGGGAGAGGCACTGGATGGAGCTGGGCATCAGCACAATCCCACAGCAGCGCAGTCTATCCGTGTGTGCTGGGATGGTGGAGAAGAGCTAGATCTGGTCCAGCTCCCACTGAGTTGTCCTCATAAGTGGCAGAGGCCTCTGAAGGTGACTGGGATGGGTCAACCCCCACCCTGAGTGATGCTTATGGTGCAAACAGAGCGCAGACCGCATTCACCAGAGCTGCTTTGCAATGTGACAGGCTGCAGGGGAGGGATGGGTGACTGGGGACGGTGCCAGTCCTAGACAGACACTGACAAACCTCTCCTGCTCACTTATCTCAAAGGGGACTTCCTGCCATTAATGCCTGTGTGCAAAACACTTTCCAAAATATCCCATATTATATGATACTATATTATAACATATTTATAACGTTTTACATTCCTGCTATTTTCTTTGCCCTTTTTTTTCTTTCTTTATTTTTATGTGCTAAAATTGAAACAGAAAAGGCAAATAGCAAATTTGCGTATGCAAAACAGAAGTTGACATGCTAATGATTGCCTGCAAGTAGTGCAGGCACTGATTCTTAAAGGAAAATGCTTGAGAAGGAAAACCAGGACCCAAAACATGTGGCAAGTACTACAGGCAAACAACTGTCCCAGTGACAACAAAAAGACAAAACTAATCCTGCAAGTTTTCAGGGAGTTCAGTTTTATTCACATTCCCTCCCTGGGCATTAGATGGAAATCCTTCTTTAGTGAAAAACTATGAGCTGGCCTGTGCATGGCTGTGTGCTGCCATGCCCATCCTAGTTCCATGAGCCCCACTAATCTTACCTTGGGTACAAGCCTCATTCAGTCATTTCAGGACAGGTCGTGGATGCCCCCACACAGAAAAGAGAAAAAGCAAATAGGACAGTTTCCGTGTGCTGATGCTCTGCCTTATTTCTTCTCAGAAAAGTTGCTCAAATACTTCCCTGAAATGCAAAATATTTTGGAAGCTAAAGATAGTTCAGGCAGAAAAGCAGACATCTAACTGACACTGAGCAAATAAATACAAGTTATGAAGAATTCTTAGTGAAAATAAAACCCAGGAGGAATGGAGCTTGTAACTGAAAACAAGGCAGGAGGCTGGGACGATGGCAGACTCTGCTGATAACCACTGGCTCCATCCACAGGGTCCAAGTTGGGGCTGGAGGGTGTCCACACTTTCTGTTAATGCTACCAAAAACTATGTTGCAGGTGAAGGGAACTGCATACTGTCAGATTGTGTAGCTTTTGAGTAGTGCTGGTGGCATCCAGTGAGCGGTGTGTGTGGTCTGGGTCCATAGGAGTACCTGAACATTACTGGACATGAAAGCTGCAGCTGGCTGTGTAAATGCAGCATCACATAAAGAGACCAGAAGAGGACTCAGAAAGGCACTAAAGGCTGAGGAATGATTTTGCAGAGTGGAGATCCTCTTGTCTGGTGTTTCAGTTGTGAGGCAGTTCGGTCTTGTGGGCCATACCTTACTCTTTCATGGGACCAGTGCTTGGTTCCCCACCATTAGGCTGATTTCCTTGGCCCAAGGGGGTCAAAAGCACTGGCTGTTGTTTGCAGGGATATATTTATGGTAGTGCCAAGATAAAAGCCTGTTTCCACCCATGGTGCAGCCAAGGCACTTTCCCCTCAATGCTGGGGCACTGAGCTGAGCCCAGCTGCTCCCCTGGGACAGGCTCTGCCCAGCACACACAGCCTCTGTCCCAGGGAGGAAGGGTTCCTTTTCACAAAGAACCGATGAAATTATGTAAAAGACTGGCAAAAAAAGAGGAGAAAAATTCTCAACTACTTAACACTTCTGATAGCTGCTGTTGTTTTTATTCCCTGGGGCTGAACCAGGGCTATTTTGCAGAGTGGGAGTAAATCCCATATTGAAATACCACAATGAATATTAGCTATTAGTAATGCCTCGATAGAAACACAAGATACAACCACAGTGATCAAGAGGGATATGCCAGAGATGATTTCACTGTTCCAGAAGCTAATGAGCTTGTTAGAGGAAGACACTATTATTAGCTGCTGCAGATCCTTGCAGCCTGCCTGTTCAATAAACTGCTGCTCATGGGGTTTGGTTTGCAGCATGGTTTATTGCAGGGCATGAGCCCACGTGGTTTCCATCCTGTGACATCCTGCAAAGTCCAGGCTGGTGTCCCTGGGGATGTCAGCTGTGATATGAGCCATGCTGCAGTCTCCCCAGACCCCTTCATGCATCTGCTTAATCTCCTTGGGCTTCATCCTTCTGCACCTTTCGCCTTGAGGGGATGGGGATTGTGCTCAGCTCCTCCCATGGGAAGATGTTGAGAAAAACTTACTGCAGTGGTTGAATTCCTGGGGCAGTATTGGGCTGCTGTTGAACAGGACTATGGCTGCAGCTTTAATCCAGCCTTATACACCCCACAGATTCCTCATTCCTTTACACTGGGGTAAGCAGTGAGTCCTAGGCCATACCAGTCATGCTGGTGATGTGCAGGTTGGGAAGTCCATATGGGCCAGTACAGAATTACAGAATGATTAAAGTTGGAGAAGAACTCTCAGATTATTGAATCCAATCATTAACCTAACACTGCCAAACCCACCACTAAACCATGTCCCTAACAGCAGATGTCAAATAGCATGACATCTGCTATTTGAACACTTTCAGGGATGGTGATTCCACCACTTCCCTGGGCAACCTGTTCCAATGCCTGACCACCCTTTCAGTGAAGAAATATTTCCTAATATCCAGTTTAAACCTCTCCTGGTGCAACTTCAGGCTGTTTCTGCTTGTCCTATTGCTTGTTACCTGGAAGAAAAGAGTGACTCTCACCTGTCTACAACCTCCTTTCAGGGAGTTGTAGGGCAGTGCCATATGAGGGACAAGCTCAGCTGACAGGCGCCGCTGTCGCTGCTCCTTCCGCAATCTCTGACTATGTTTGATTTCTGTGGGATGTACATAATGGCTCAACTCGACTTGCAGGCCCTTGGATGTGATCCTTCTCCTTGTCTGGACAAGGCAGGTTGTTTTTTCTTAATGCAGCCAATGCTGCCGGGCAGGGCAGGAAGGGAAATGAGATCAAAGTTCCGCCGAAGCCTTTCAAAGCGAAGCAGCCGAGTAACTTCTGATTGGGCTCTTAACTGCAGCTGCACAGCCACCCTTTTGAAAGTGCCTGGACCCAGCATAAACGTTGCATAATGCATGGGAAACACCCAGAGCAAATGCTTTTATCACCAAGAGCAATCAGGGCAGGTTATTAGCTGAACACAGCATTAAGAGGACAAAAATTGGGCCTGTTGATGCTGCCGAGAGAGGTTATGAGGTGCAATGAGTTTTTTACTCCAAGAAACAAGACTGGAGCGGGAACATGGGCAGCCACCTCCATGGGCAGCAGAGGTGAACTGGGATCTCCAAAGAGGGCTGAACTCACAGCCCATCAGGTGTGGCTCAGTTATCCCCAGCATTGTCAGGGCATGCACATCCTGAGGCCGCTGCCGCCTCACTTCTGTGAGCAGCTTTGAAAGCAAATCTGTGGTGCCCACACCAGCCTGGCAGCCTCTCTTTGTACCTTAATATGGCCATTACAGCAAAGTCAGAGCACCCCTGTGTGTAACAGAGGACACTTCCAGCTTTCCCAGGTCAAAGAGTTTGTGTGAAACTGTTTGGCAGCCAAGGGAGCTGCAGCAGCTCTCAAGGTTATGGGAACCAGGAGAGGAGGCTGAGATGCTGGGGTGAAATCGTGGATCTCTGGAGGCTCTTCTTGGCCCTGCTACAGGGCCTTTCTGCATGACATTAGCTCTACTTTTTTTTCATGAAGAAATGATTTTCATTTGCTGATGATGGGGTCCTTCATCTTTTCTGGTCTAGGTTCTCTCTTGGAAGATGGAAAATGCTTCCTTTTCTCCAAGGGGCTCTCAGGATGCATGTCTGTTCTCACCACTGAGGTGCTTGCAGACTGAGGTGATGAGAAACCTATAAAAACATATCCAGCTCTGTCAGGACTGGAAATGAAATGGGAAACAAATGTTCACCCCATATTAGAATAAGCGCAGAGGAATTGCTTGCTCCGTTGGAAGAGGAAAAAAAAAAAAAAAAAGAAGAGTAATTCTGCACATTTTGGTCTCTGTTTGGTGTGGAACTGCACAGCTGTGAGTACTCCAGGGTGAAATGACAACCCATCCCCGAGGTCGCTCTTACGAATCCTGCGCCTTCAGAGAGAGGACAGTTTTAAACAATTTGTTCCTAATTGAAAGAGGTCACATGAGACTGACTTTACAAAGTTTACATAACAAAGAGTAATTCTGTTAAGTAAAATGATTAATTCCTGTCATTGCACATCAAACGGCGCAGTTACAAAACAGCATTGTCTATGCTCGCATTGCATTGAAAGCCGTTTTTCCTTCAGTTTCCCTTCCCAGAGCGCAACCTTTTGACAAAGCCTTAACTCTTTGGTGTTATTCAGCGCAGGAAATTGTGAATGGGAAGAGAGTAGGCTGCCATGGATGTGTGAGATATGCTATGGTGGTGTGGTGGCAAGCAAAAGACAACAGCTCTTTAGAGTGGGCCCAGCTCACCCAGGGCCCCAGAGCAGTGAGAAATGCTTGCCAGGACAATGCCTTGGTTGTCGCCCTTCCTCGGCACAATGAGGCATTGAGGGAGACCCACAGCCCAAAATGGCAGACTTGGACTTTGAAATTTTTCTGTGGTGTGCTGCACAGATGTGTCAAGGACCCAGAGCAGCAAACAGCTGAGTAATTTGGTGTTAGGATAGCCTGGGAGGTCGTGGATATCCTCACACCCATCACAGGGCATGCTTGGGGTGTACAGAAATGCCTGGGGTAGCAGAGAAGCTGGCTGTTCTGAGAAACTGAAAAGCTTGCCAAGCCCCTGTGTGATAGGTGGGATAGAAGGAGAGCCTTTGGCTTTGGGGCAGCACCCTGTTACTGCTGTGGGCACACATCTGGACTTGGAGGGGAGGCTGTGTACCCGCACGGCTGCAGGGAGACCAGATGCAGCGCCCTGCCAGTGAGAACAGAGGCCCTTGGGTGTCCTCAGGACCACCTGTGTTTGTGGGGCTGGGTGCCACCTTCCTGATCCGCTGGGCGCAGGGTGGTCTTTGCCCCTGCAGACTGGGATGCACTGGGCTGCACAGCTTCACCGGGCGGCTGTGCTTGAGGCTTGGGCTGGCATTCAAACCCACGGCTGCATTTTAATAGGATGTCTCCCACGCCCCATGAAGTTTAGGGGCACTTCTTTCCTGCCTCTCCCTCTGCTCACATTTTTAG
The DNA here is from genome assembly GCA_013397315.1 of Donacobius atricapilla. Lineage (NCBI taxonomy): Eukaryota > Metazoa > Chordata > Aves > Passeriformes > Mimidae > Donacobius > Donacobius atricapilla. Next base: position 256,772 of record WBMY01002127.1, read on the forward strand.
CCCTAAAACATTCTCTTTCTTGTTTGGTAAGAGCCACTGAGAAAGGAGGTGCTGGTAAGGACACAGAAGACACAGATTTATGCTTAATCAGGCTATAGTTCTGCAGCTTCTGAAATTCCTTGTTTGGTAAGAATGATTTGAAATTTTTTGTGTGCAAATTTATCTTTCCCCAGCCTGTGAAGTAGAAGTGACTTTCCAGTAAGAAGTTATTCTTGCCTGGTTGTTCAAATAGAGCATTTATTTGCTCTCTTCATGTTTTTTCTCATTACAATCCCTTTCCTTCCCTTTCTCCAACCTCCCCTTGGGTCTCTCCTTCCTCGCCTGCATTTCAATTCAAAGCCCTGTTTGAGCTTTCCATTCTCTTCTAGGGCTGAGTCACTGACTTTTGTCAGCCTCCCACCATGGATGGCAAGGGGGAGGAGGAAGAGAAAGAAGAAACAGACAGAAATTGCTTCAACACCAGCCAAAAGCTGCATAAAAAGGCCCAAATGTTATGGCATCTGAAATAAAATCAAGCACAAGCGAGCCCTGCCAAATCTCCCTTGAAATGCTGGAAATCTGGAAGTGTTCAGTGCAGTTAAAGAGCAGATTTCTAATCTAAATGTCAGTGGAGGGGTCGGGGCACATATCCTGCTGTGCAGGTGGGATCCCATGTCCTGGCCCTCTGCGGGCACAGCCAGGCTCAGCATCCCTGCCCTGCTGTGGGGCTTTTGCTCTGCAGGGAGATGATGCCATCCGTGGCTCATGCTGCAGTTTGGTGCCCTGGTGGCACACGTGTGGCAGAGCCCGAGTTAATCCCTGCACAGCACACCTTGGAGCAATGCAAGGAATGGCTGAACGCGAGTCTCCCCCAGCCACAGTGCTGCCCCAGCACTGCAGGAGCGGAGGGAAGGAAGGGCTGGAGCTGCTGCTACATCCCAAAGCCATCTGCAGCCCTGGCTGTGCACAGCCCAAGCTCTGGACCCTGACTTCCAGGGAGTGCTCCCAGCCAGTGCCCAGGCGGCACGGGCACACAGGGCCAATACATCCCTGGTACAAACCACCCCATGCCTCTTTCCCCCCACCTCATTTTCATGGCAACAGATCTCGTTTCCAACTCCTGAGAAACCTGCCAAGTCTAATTAATCTGTCTGGGATGGTGACAAGTTTCCCCTTGTTGAAATCAGACTCCTTATTCGAGCAGAAAACCCTGGGCTTAGCATGGCCCCCAGAGTGCCAGGCCCTGCTGCTGCTGTGGGCAGCTCTGAACCTCACTGAGCACCTCAGCTGTGGGTGCAAGGAGGGCTCAGACCTGGAATTTTACAGGGCATCCAAAACTCCTATGGCCAGGCCTCTGCTTTCCCTGTTCAGGTGGAAATGATGGAGCAAATAATTCTTCTGTGTCTACAGGGAAAAGTCCCATCTCTCCTAGGTCTTTGCCTGGAGAGGGAAGTGTTGAGAACTGCTCCTCAAGGACATTTGAGCTGGATTTTGTCCCTGTCTGTGATTATCTTCTGGAAAAGCCTGTTTTTCTCCACAGACTATATAAGTACTGATCTTCTCCCCATCACGCTTCCTGCATTAAACACCACCCCTCTCTTCACCCACCACCTTTCAATGCCTTTTCCATGCCCAGAACAGACCTTGCATGGTTTGCTTTCAAGGTACTTGGCGCCCAGATCTTCCAGAGTAGGTGAAAGTTCATTTCAATGTAAGTCCAATAAAATCTACTTCTGCCATAAAAGGCTATCACTGGCAAGTCTCAGGCATTTTCTACACCTCTTACCATAAACTTAAGCTGTTTTAACTGCATTTACTTATTTATTTGTGTCACTAGCTAATCTGTTCTTTTGAGAAAGCAGATTTTGTATTGTTTGTCATTTCAGAGACATTTTTTTCCATCTCTTTCATGTGCTAAATCACAAGTTCTCTAATGTTGCAATCCATTTTTCTCCATGAAAGTGTTTAATAATGATAGATTAGATTGGCCTTTCTGACAGATTAGATAGGTTTTTAGGTTTGGCCTTTGATGAAATTACAAGGCAGAGCAGGAGACAAGTAGTAAAAAACGTCCTCGTAGTGAAAGGTTTGACTTCTTATCGTCATAGATTAGCACCCTGCCTCTGCAAACAGCTTCCAGAAAGCTTAATGAGTCTGTGGGGACTGACTGTTATCAGGAATAGTTGCTCTCTGGGGACTTGAAGGGCAAGGAGCAGCCACTTTGATTTAATGAGTAAAAATATACTGTGCTGCCCACTGCAAGGGCCATTAACCAAAGGAGGCCATGGGTTTCCTCAGTGCTGCACAGACACTGTCCCTTCTCTCTGTCTCCATGTACACCGCTTCAACACATTTTGGGAAATCCCAGCACAGGCAGTGGAATGGGAAGGGTGAAGGTTGGTGGTTTAAATTCTCAGTCCTGTCCATGGCTGGGTCTGGCCAGCCAGGAAAGGGGCAAGGCATGGAGTCTGGGATAAGACATGAGTGTGAAAACCAGTGGGATTTCCGTCTGATAAAAAGGAGTCTGAGGACATCCTGTCCACCTGCACCTCTCTCATGATGTATTCATGGCAGACCAACATTGTCTCCCTCTGTCTCCCTCTGGGAGCTGGGCAGGAATTTCAGGAACTGGGAGATGAACAGATCCAAGGGTATCCCACTGTTTCACCTGTGCCTGTGATGAGCTGTGCTCCTCAGCTGTCACTAGTGTGAAAAGAGACTGGGCTCCAGAAGGACACCAAGGAGCTGGAAAAGATGGAAACCAAAGCCCTCAGTGTCCCTCTCAATTGAAAAAGTGTTGGAAAGTCCTTAGAGAAAAGTTCTGCAGAGAGTCTGTGATGCACAAAATATGCTCTGAGAATGATGCAGGCCAAGTGTTTCTGGGAGGAGCAGGGATGGGTGGACCAAGCTTGTAGAAGCTGTGGGTGAGGCACCATCCAGAACACTCACAGACTTAAAGAGGGTGGATGGGAAGGCTGCATGAGAGGGAGGCAATGGGGAGTCTGTCAGAGAAGCAGCTAAACCAGCTTGTTTAGTCTGGCAGAGACGAAGGGTGAGAGGGTGGTCTCTATAAAAACACATTTACAAAGCAAGGTCCCATAGAGTTATTTATATTTTAATTAAATCAGTTTAAAAATGGGAACCCAGGTTTTGTTGTTTTGGTTTTGGGTTGGGTTTTTTTGGGGGGAGCATGTTTTGCATTTTTTTTCCTAAAGTAAATACAATAGGGTTCACAGTCATTTCCACATATCAGTATCTTGAAATTGCTCCATGCTATAGAAATTTTCAAGTGTTCCCATTTACTTTTATCTTCTTTGCCAGAAGGCTGAGTTCACAGGTGGCAGGAAGTGGTGGAGGGACTGGAGGAGTGGGTCCTGCCAGGAATGACCTGTACCTACAGGAGCTGTGTGGGAACACACAGGATCTCCAGGTGCAGCCTATGCACCTTGTGCTTCATGGCTGTGCTTGCCCCTTGGTAGCCCTGTGTCCCAGTGAGCTCATCTCCCTGAGGCCAAAATCCCCGAGGCAGCCTCAGCCCAGCAGTCAAGGGGCTGGATGTTTGGTCGCTCACAAGGACCTGGGCATTTCCAGGCCAAAAGGAGTGTGTTACCTTGCTGTGTGGGCTTTTCTTTTCTCCAAACCTGCCCAAGGCTTCCTCCAGCAGCAAGGAATAACTCATGGAGTTCCATCACAGACTACCACTTTTCTTTTTAATTAACACAGAGTATCCCCCTTTCAAGAAATCAAAGCCCAGAAGAAATCCTGGGCCTTTGCAATGTGTCTTTAAGGGACAGCCCTGTCCTGGAGGGGCTCCAGGACTCATCTCATCTGGATGTGTGGTGGGGTGCCCTATGGAAGTGCCACAGCCCCAGGGATCTTCTGCAGGGCTGAGCTGGGCACTGGGCTGCAAATTCCATGGGGGAGCTCTACAGGGAAGTGCCAGCATGTGGAAAGGACTCTCACAAAGCACAGGAGATGACTTTGCTGAGTGAGACTGTCACCCCCCTATCCTGGGAATGCCAGTGTCTTTTTCTTTTTTCTAACCAGGAGAGAGAAAAATTTGTCATGAAGCTCATGCAAATTTCTGAAGCTGCTCTGGCCCTGCAGCTCCCAGCCAAGAGATGCTCAGGGGGTGTCAAGGAAGCATCATTTCCCTGTGTGGGAAAAGGAAACATGCTCTCCTGCAGCAGAGCCCAGGCATTTCCCCAGGGATGGCAGATTTGTCCCTCTCTACAGAAATATCTTCTGTTGTGGAGGTGGCTGCGGTGCTGCATTCCCTGATCCTGATTCCAGCAAAAAAAAGTGTCTTAACAGCACCACCAAGTCATTCTCCTCTGGAACAAATCTCCAAACTCCTCAGGGCTGCAGGCTCAGTTTCACACTGTGAGCACTTGGAGAAACCCTGTTCTGACATGGGAATCTGTGCCTTCCCTTCATGCTCCTGGATTAATTAGAAAAGTCTTCAAACATCCCAAACACAATGATTTCCCTGTGATTTTTCAAATAAGCAATTTATTTTAGAAATAGCACCTCAGCCTCGGGGACCTGCTATCTATGCAAGTAGTTTTTTATTAACTGCAGAGAGGAATCCTTCAGGGTGAAAACACCAGCTTTCGGAAGACTGTAATACACTGCTAATTTGTACTTATTTATTTGACAAAAGCCACAAAAACTGAAAGGCATCCCAAGGATTATTTTAATCTCCTTGCCATTCTCTGGGTATTGTTTGTATTCTGGGGAGATCACTTGAAATCTCAGCACTGTCTTCTCATACAAAGGGTATGTTATTAACATGCATATTCTTTGGCAGCATTTCCACATGCTTTTTGAACCAGGAAGGCATTTTTTATCTTGCTTTCATTTGAAAGGTGGAAAAGCTGTTTTTCCATTAGGGCAGATCATCAAGGGAAATAGTTCAGGCTGGAAGAAATCAGTCACGGGAGTGTCAATTCAGCTGCACAGGGCCCCAGAGGAAAGACTGGAGTTTGGCTCTGTCTGGACTTCATCTAACACGGCAGACTGGCCAGGCCTGATGGCTTTTTGGTGTGTACAGTGACATCCAGGGAGCTGTGAGGATCCGTGGGGCAAGGTGAGGCTGGATGTGGCATGGAGAGAGAGGGACCAAAGCACCAGATGTACTGCTGAGGACTTTGAACTGGTGACATGTGCTGGTAGCAGAGCCTGGCTCCTTCTGGGCTCAGTGAGATGCTTTTGGCAACAGAAGGGGTTCAGTTCCCTTGTCACCTGCACTGACAGAAGCTCCCTGTAACCCCGGCCGGCCCTGCAGAGCTTGACTCTGCTTGAAGGCTTTAGCTCATGTACCCTGGGTTAATCAGAATTAGCAGCTTTATCCAGACATGAGTCTTTTTCTGCTGCAGCAGACGGATGGGCTGTTTTTACCTATGTGGCTGGATCCAGAAGGGAATTTCTGCCCACAGGAGGGGTTTGGAGCAGAGATACAGCAGTGAGATCCCCCTCAGCGCAGCTGGCCACCCCAGGAAGGGGCTCTGGGAGGCTCTGTCTTCCCTGTGCTCCTGGACACCCCCAGCATGACTTTATCTTTTGGCCTAAACGTGTGCGCAGCTGTTTTGCTGCCTGCTTTGGGCCTGGAACAAACTTGCCTGAATAATGCCTCACTTTGGCTTTTCCAAATCAGTTTGTTGGAGTGATCTTGTACAACATCTTGTGCTGCCAAGCTCATCTGCAGCAAGGAAAATTAACGGCCCCAGCTGGCTCCAAGTTTTTCCCTAGAGAAAGGGCACAGGTGAGAAGGGAAGGTGCCAGCAAACAGCCAAAATTGGGTGTCCTGGGAGATGTCTGGAGATGTGTGCCCCTTCCTCACACGTGCAGGCAGTGCCCTCTAGCGCTGCTGCCTTTCGGACAGAGCTGGGAATGTTAAATAACGAGAAAAACGGAGAGCAAAGCTCTGGTCTGAGCTGACAGCACAGACAGATGGACACAAATCCCTAAGCTCTGCCAGCACCCTGGGCATGGGGTGGCCGTGGTTGCCCTTCTCCCTGAAGGAGCTGCATTGGTGGTGGCCACGGTGGCCAGTGGTGAGGAGAAACCGGGACACTGTGGGGAGGTGAGACAGAGGAAAGTCCATTAGACACTGGGATTTCCTCCTGGAATCACAGGAAGGACACAGATAATGGGTGGTGGGTCTGCAGGGATGTCCTCTCCTGCTGGTGCCTCATGTCCTCAGTCTGGTGGCAAGGATCCCTCCGAACTTGTGGCACACTCATGCTGGGAAGGTCCTTTACAACCTGTCACACTCTGCTGCCACCAGAGCACTGCGTTTCAACCAACAGGTGATGACAGTCACACTCCTGGTGAGACAGGTGCCACTGGCAAAAATGGGGAGAAAAGTCAAATCTGTTTTGAATTAGGAAAACAGCAATGTTAGTTTAGGCTAGAGCCTTCTTTTGTATCTTTCTTCCTTTTATTTTTTTTTCTAAGAAATGTTTTTTATTGTCTTGCAAGTGTTGAACATTTTATTGCTTCATTTTCATTTCTTGATCACAGTTTGTTTGCTGTTGGCTCCTGGGAATAATCAGCTCTGCTTTCTAGAAGGAGAAAAAGGTTTTTCTTTTCTGAATGTATGTATGTTTAATGAAAAAAGAAATCCCAAAAACTCATACTACCTCTGGTTTGAAGAAAAATTTTGTTGGTACCCTTGGGAGGTGAAAAGCTTTTCTGTTAAACACAATGAGAGAGGAAATTTAATCCATATGATTCCACACAGCTTCTTCCTTCTTATTTCTGGCAGCATTCTCAGAGGCTGTCTTTTATCTTCACATCATCTTGGCTGACACCAGCCACAGCCCATGTCCTCCTCTCAACATACTTGAGCACAATCTTGCTGCTGAAAACACCTCCCATTTCTCATCCAGGAAGGTGTCATTTATTACTTCTACCCCACTGGTCTCTGGGGTCTGAGTGGGGGCGGGTTTCTTCTGAGTTAATTGATGTAAATACACACAATTAAAAATTGCTCACTACTTCTTAGAGATTGAGACCAATGGGAATGGAGAGACCCTTGGCACAGTCCCTTTGGGCAGAATCAGGGCCAGGTGAGGTGCTGGAGCAGAGCTGAGCTCTGGAAAGTTGTCTCTTCTCTGCCTGTCTCAGGTCCTCACTGTGAAGGCCACAGCTCCATCTCATGGTCCCTACACCCACAGAGCTCATGAGCCAGCCTGGGTGCCAGCAGTGAGATGTTACAGCTGAGGCTGGGCTGGTGGGCCCCAGAGATGTGTTCTGAGAAGTGCCTTAATTTTTCTAATTAATGCAATCCCAACAGTTGAGTTTTTCGTCTTCGACAAGTTCAAACTGGCTAAATTGCCTTCACTGGAACATCCTTTCTGAAACTTAGAGGACTGGATAACTCTGGTTGACGTGTAAATATCCTGGCCTCATTCCAGAAGAATGGGAATCAGGGTGTCTCTGCCTGGGACACAGTGAAAACCTGGGCACAAGTGCTTTGTGGATTCCTGCTGAAATTGATACTCTGATATTGATTCCCAGTGTAGCTGGTGCCTCATTAACAGAAGAGTTTTAATGGAGCCACATCCCCCTGCCAGCATCTCCCTTGGCCAGAAGATAACTCTCTTTCCTTTTAGTGAGCTGAAGTTCTTCGTTAATTCTCATTTTTCCTTTAAATGATATTTCACTGGTACAGTAAATGATCAATTTCTGTTCCTTGTAACCAAGGTCAGCTGTGAGAGAATAATAGTCTCCTACCCCAGCCTGGCACACCACATGGAAATGATTTATTGCATTTCTAAAAGAGGATTCTTGACATTTTGAAAATGCAATGTAGTCCAACAGTAATTAAGCAAAAAGCAGGCTGCTGAACAATTGATTGCCACTGTCAGCAAAGCCTGATTAACTCAGATGCTTGAAGAACTGTTTCTGCCACCCATGAATTAAAGGTTAGTAATTAAATTTATGGGCCATGGCCACTGTCTCTGGATGGCACTTCACTTAAGCATCCCAATGAAGACTAATCAGATAGAAAAACCCCAGGTTGTTACCTCAAAGGCTTTTTATTGAGACACTGTGAAAAGTGGCAGAGGATTGTGCAGCTGTATCAGCCACTGGGTGACCTGTGGCCTGGGAAGGCACCTCTGGCCGGACTGATGTCCTGACAGGGTGATGGAGCCTTGTTCAAGCTGAGAGGCAGAAACTTGACTTGAACAGGAATATTAGTTGGAAAGGATGAACATTAGTAATGTCTCTCCCACTTGGAGCCTTCAGGGTGGGTTCCTGACCCACCAGCCTGATGCACAAAGCTAAACTTGATACAGAACCACTGGTTGAGTTCTCCCAGTGATGGGAGAGGCCAGGCAGTGATGGCAGGAGCTCTTTTGCAACACAAGCTGGTCACGATCTCAGCTGCTGCCAGGAGCTTGTTTTTGGGCCCACCTGGTCAATGTGGAAAAGAGATGATGGACAGCAACTGCCTTGAAAAACCACTGTGAAGCCAAGGGGCATTGTGATGTTCCAAAGCCCCCACATTCAGATCCCACCTTGTGCAGGCTGAGCAACATGAAAGACTTATGGGAATTTCCCATCCTTTAAGAAGACCTAAATTTATGGCTTAGACATTTGGGGTTTCAGATTCCCCTTTGGGCTGCCTCCTCTGGGATGCACCAGCCCCAGGGTGTCCAAAAGGAAGGGTTTGTACCCAACCACTGGGATGTGACAAACATTTCTGTGAAACAACACTTTGGGATTTGGGAAGCCATGGGCTTTTACTGGATTCATGAAAGCTGTGCCTTCATCATGCAGGTTTATTGTGTTGAGATTAAGGAGTTTTTGGGAGATGCCAGAAGTTCTGTTCCTGAGCAGACGTTAACAGATGTTATTTGATTGCTTTGACAGTCTTAGGCATTGTTTTTGCAGGTTTCTTCCCACCACTAGGCTGTCATTCTTCATGAAAGCAACTTGAATTTAATTGCAAGGCTACACTGGACTCCTGCAGAAGCACTTTGTAGTTTCATTTTCACATTAGGATAAAAATGAAAAAAAAAATCAATGCATAATGATTTTTGCAAACTGCCATCCTCTTGGGTGAAACTCATCCAGAACAAACTAAAGAACAGTAAAAACCTACTTCTTCAGTGAAGACCCAACTCTTCTCATTACACACTGAAGATTTCTGCAGCTCCTCCCCACCTTCCTGTCAGTCTTGACAGACACATTTAAAATCCTGCACTTTACTGACAGCAGCTGGAAAAGCAGTGTGACAGAGCTCATGCTGCACCTTCACTGTTATTTTCCTCATGAACACAGGCCTGCAAACCGTCCTGTGCATTCCGAGGGTGTTTCCACAAGAGTTGGAGTGTTAGTCAGCAGAACCAGGATTAACACTGCCTTGTGGGTGCAAACACACAGCATCTAAATGTGCCCACTGCCACCAGGTTTGCTCTAGCACTGGTGACCTCTCCTGCTAATTGCAGCTCTGTAGCTACCAGAGCCAAAGCAGCAGAAATCTCATGGGATTTTTGATGATTTGGGGTTAATTTTATTAGGGTTATTGGGAATCTCATACTCCTGGCTTTCAAATTTTGTTCTTAGGCTCTTCCTAACTGGCATCTGCACTGAATTTGTCTTTCTTCTATATCCAAGCAAGGGGTTTTGGTCCATCTTATGGCACTTTCAGGATCCTCTGCCTGGTGGTATTGCTGGTGGAGCTCCATGATGAGCACACACAGCTCTCATCTCACACCACACGAACATGAAAATGTCACCTTGGGGCAGACAGGGGCGGCCAGGGACACGTGGCCAGGCCAGCAGGATTCACTCACGCAGCCTGAATGAGATAAACAGGCTGTGATTCGTATTTCCATGGGTTTGTGCACATTCACACAGCTGTACTGAAAGAAGAAGAAAGAGTTATTTATGATGTGTTCTGAAATATACATTATATCAAAGTCAAAGCTCAGGGTAATTGCTGCTGAAGTAGATCCAAAGGTTGGCATTATGATTAAATAGTGCTGCTGCCTTTAAGGGGAAATCTAGTTACAGACAAACAACATGGAGGTCAGCAACAAAATGTAATTCAATTCCTAGCTATGAATTAATGAATGTGCTTTAGATTAATTTAAATCCACAAAGAGACTTTGTGTTGCAGTAATATTCATTAGGAAGTTTACCAGATTGTTCCTCTGGCAGGGGTGCAGCTTTCTGCACTTCTCCAGGTGAACCCACTTCACACACAGCACAAAGAACGTGCCAGTTTTCCTTACCAAATCCATCTGCTTTGGCTTTTGATGCTCTCCCTCTGTTGCAGCTGACCTGTACAATGCCAGTCACTGCTCACCAGGCTCTGAACAAGACCCTTGCAGGGAGCACCAACAGGATGAAAGCCTGAGGGATGTTTGAGCTCAGTTTGATTTGGTAGCAATGAGATAACAGTGAAATGGAACCAAAAACCCCTGCTGGAGACACCATACAGGGACCAGGTGATAGCTTTCCACCTTTGCTCTGAGACTGTGGCCTCTCTGCAGGAGAACACAGGTGTCAGTGGGGTTTAAGGGTGTCCTTGAGTGTTTTCTGGTTTATTGAGGCTCTTCCCAACCAGTGCTTATGAGGGCGTGTGCTGGAAATCTTTTATTTTTGAGGTTATTTGGAAACTTTTTAATGTTATAATAGTCTCTGGCCATCTTCCTAAACACGCAGGGAAAAGAGCTGATGTAGCCAAGGACTATCCAGGGGAGGAAAATAAAATGTTTTCAGTGGTCACAAGAGGGGACGAAGTGGGGACAAGTCACACCAGTAGGTTCACAGCCCTGCCAAGGGGTGCTGAGCCCCAGTCCTGCCTCCAGGAATGGTGCCAGGGTGGGAAGGTCTCCTTGACCCACCACCCCTTCTCTGGAGGCAGCTGGGGCTGGGGGGCTGTTCTGGCAGGACATGAAAGCAGCTCCAACACTGCCCTGGCTTTGCTGTCCCTGTCATGGTGGTGAAGGAGGGATGGGGTGGCCAGGACAGAAGCCACCTGCTTCCTTCCACCTCCTGTGACCTTCATGTGCTTCTTCCCTGTGCTCGAGGGATTTATGATGTGCCTTTACAGGGGCAGAAGGCTGCACTTGAAATAAAATGTAGACCCCTCTGTCCTCGCTCAGAGCCTCTGTGGCTTTGGGTTGCAATTCAAACCACGAAGAACACAGAGGGCAGAGGGGAAGAGCAGACAGCACCACCCTAGAGTGAAATATTTGAGTATTGACAGCCAGATCAGCTCACCCCCCAGACAGACTGCTCTGAGCTGCTGCAGAGCTGCTGCTAACAGACAGGCTGGCTGTGCTCAGCCCAGGGTACCTGCTTGTCCTGCGCAGGAACTTCCAGCAGGAGTGACAGTGGGCTCGATATTTCTGAGCCTGAACTTTAGTTTGCTATTGCTAGCCCCTTTCCCAAGGGCAAGCTGTCAACAGTTTTCTCTCTTCAAACCATCTCTCTCCGTTTCTCAAAGCAGGTTCAGCAAACAGTGTTCCCTTTGCCAGAACAACTGTCCCCAGGGGTTGTTTCCTATTCCTGAACCCATGCAGAGCAGTGTCAGTGCCATGGACCAGTAATAGACCTTTTTACACAGCGTGTTCTAAAAGAAACTGTTGGGATTGTAAATAAAGCTTCTTTCTCTTCTGACAACTCTATGGAGTCAATCTATTCCTGTCCTACCGTGACAGGTGACTGCTGCTTGTGACATTGCTCGCTGTCCCCAAAGCACTGCAGGCAAAGCTGTCCCAACTCCATCGACCTGCTAAGACTTGGCCACACGTTCTAAGCATAGCTGAGGGCATTGCCTCTTCAGTGCACTGCTGCAGCTTGTTCTGTGGGTTTACTTTTTATTTTAATTTTGTTTGCTTGTTGTTTTCTTAAACAGAACACATTGTTCTGCCATGGCTTGATATGATTTGCTGCAGAGAGCTTCCCTAGCCTCATCCCTCCCAGCCTTCTGCTCCAAGGGTTTTTGCTTTCCTGCAACCCCAAGATCTTGTGCCACAGAGACCAGCACGTAATAACTCATAAGCCATTTTTGGCTTCTTTTAGCTCACAGTCAGGAGCTTGGGTGGGAAATATCTACTGTGGACAAGCAGCAGCCATCAAACTTTGAGTTTGCCTTCCAAGCACTGTGGTAATTTCTCACCCATAAGTTTCACTCATTATTTATGGTAGGAAATCAGCTGCAGCAATTTAGGAAGCTCGTGATGTGGCTTCCTTCACCCTTGTGCATACTTAGACCTCAGGGAGCAGGTGGAGAGACTCTTCCACACTCATAAAAGGTGATTTCCAGTGACCACAGATTTGGTCCTGGGGTTTCTGGAAGGCTCTCTCTTGGCTGAATATGGGCTATTTTTTTTTTCCAGGCACCATTCACACCATTCTTGGGGTCCCTGTGGAGATGCCACAGAACGAAAATCCCTGCCCTAGGGTGAAGAAGCAGGTGGACTAGGGCAAGAATCTCCTTCTTGTATGGCAGCTCTGATTTAGAGAACAAGATTCATTGCTGGCATCAAGTGGTATAGCTCAAGTGAAGTCAGATAATATCTGCTTGAAATGAGATGCTCTAATTTCCAAGCAGCAGGAAAAGCAGCTCAAGTTGCTCAGCTAAGTCTTTCTTTTTGAGCACTAAGCAAGCAGCAGAAAGAGGGCGGTGAAGGCAAATCTCCTTGTGCTGGTCTTAGGGATCACAGCCCTGATCCCACCCTCTGAGATTTAATTTATTTTAATTCAGTCATGAATCCCAACCTCCCACTTTGTGGGTGCTGTAAATTGTCTGTAAGCTGTACCGGGAGATTTCCTCTCCTGACCTAAATGCCATGGTAGCATTTGAGCTGTGCACCTGTTCCCGGCAGAAGCATTTCACTGCACTTCCGAAACATTAATTTAATATCCTGGCAGTCCCCAGGACAAGTGTGTGTGCCTGTTATCAGCATGTATCTACTATCTATTACCTAAATATATTAAAGGGTCAACAGGATATTTGTAACCCTGTCCTTTAAAGGGCCTCATGATGGATGGAAGGACCTGTGTTGGCAGTGTTGCAGATGCTTGATTCAAACTGAAGTTTATTTAAAAACTGACATAATTTTGAAGAAGTTTTTAACTAAGAAATAGAAGAAATCTTTAATTAAATCTCAAATCGCAGTGAGAGGAAACACCAAGAGTGTGAACATTTGAAATAAGCAGCACACCATAATAGGTTCAGGAAATAGATGTTTTGGGCTCATGGAGAGTTCTCAAAATCTATACAATTCATTGAACAGGAATGAAAGTAGTGACTCCCAAGGAACAGATGGAGCAGAGGGACCTTGGTTACTTTTCTGTTGCTGTAAAATTCCAGCTCAGTTTCTCTTCCCACTCCCACCCCTCTCTGGAGGGCAATCCCCTGGTGTTACCACGTCCCTCCTGGCACAAAGGCCATTGTGTTACCATCACCGTCCTGGCTGGACGGTTGTGCTCCTGCAGGTCAGTCAGGGGAGGCAGACAGAGAAGCAGAGACACTGTCCCAGGGAAAACATCAGTTCGAGAAGTCTCTCCTGCAACCAAGGCATTCCCGAAATGCTGAGTTGACACTGTTTGTCTCATACACACACACACACACACACACACACACTTTGGTGAGAAGGCATGAAGTGTTTATTGTGAAAATCTGACTTTATTTTATAGTATTTCTACAAAGGCCAGGTATTGGGGGAGAAGATTGACACCTCTCCCCATCCCATTGGTCAGGACAACTGTCCATCAACTGCCCATATCTCTAAGAACAAGAATGTAAACTTCCCTTTATTTACCAAAAACATTGCTTCTGTTTATAACACCCATGCGTGAGAAACAACCTAAACCATGAAAGCCGTGAAACAGAAGAGAAGGCTGAAAAATCAGGGTGACACTGAGTGCTTTCTCTCCGTGGGCACTTGGTACCCGGCGGCCGGGGATGAGATGTTCGCCTCCGCTGCTGGCAGCCCCAGCCAGATGCTCCTTTTCAGGGAATGCAGAAGTTCCACCGCAGGTTTGCAGACCGTGGGCTCTGTGTGTGGATGTCCACTGACCTCTCCTGGCCAGACCCAGGCAGCTCGCAGCTGCCCCTCAACACCTTCCCTGGGAAAAGATTCCAGCTGGGAGGCAGCGAATGGGCACAACTTACAGTTAAAAGGCAACAAAAGAGGCAGAACCAACCCTCTGACACACGCAGGAGATCTCCCGTGGTATCGATAACAAACTAAAAGCGCCTGTGGTTGTGAGTTATTATTGCAGAAATAAATCACAGTGTAGGGACAAAGGAGACCTGGAAGAATCCAAAAAATCCATCTCAGTCCAGCAGTCCTTAATGGGGAAAAATTAGGGGTAAAACTGAAGGCTGCAAAATGATGCCTGTGAGGAAACTGGGCAACCCAGGAAATATTAAGTAAGTATTAGGAAGAAGGGAGAAAATCCAAGAGGTTATCACATGTATTTGAGAGGGCATCATTCCCTGAAGGAATCTGGTAAATCTTTTAGCTGTACCGTGTAGGACCGTCTGTAAAACCCTGTATGAAAAATGGTTGTTATTGTGCAGTTGTAGTAAGACTTCAAATAAGCAGCAGCAGTAATTTTCCTGACAAGATAAGCCAAACATCTCCCTATTCTTAAGGATTTCTATAAATTCCTCTTATTTATGTAACCATCTCAAAACACCTCATTCAATTGATATTTCTCAGCTGTGTATTTCAACACCTGCACCTCACAGCAGAGTTGAGCTGCAAGCTGGGAACTCACATTTTCTTTTAGGAAGGGGCAGCACTCACCCCTCTGCAGGTCCCTGGCAGTGCAGTGCTCTGCGCCCAAACAGATCCACATCTCTCTTCTCAGCCTGCTTTCCTTTTTTTTTTTTTTTTAATTTCTTTTTCCTGCTGGAAGACAAGGAGGATTAGCTAAGCCTATAGCTTAATTATTATAATTAATTGGTGCTTTTTGTTTTTTTTATATGCCTTCTGCTGCTATGCTAAAAGTGGGTTTTCTTTGTGTGAGAAAGCCTTTGTTTGCCTGGAGCAGGCTTTTCCCACCCCTGCATAAATAGCACTTTGAAAAATTGCATCACAAAACCCACAGCATTGGGATTTTAGAAAAAGAGCCTGAATGGCTGGAAACTTCACATAGCTCTGCAGCTGGGAGAGTGTGGCTTTCATCTGACAGGCTGTTTAAGGATGGTTTGACCTCTCTCTTCCTTTACATGCTGGGAGTTAACTTCTCCTGGAAGTGTCCAGCATAAATTATTTTAATGCAAATTTCCTTGTCAAAACTACAAACAGACTTTTGATCAAAGGTCAGCTCTCCTTTGTGTTCCTGTTTGATATAGAAATTTCTATTTCATCTTTGACTGTCATGGTCAGTTAAGGGAACTGTTGCCTGATGGGAAATTACTGATGCATTTCATGTCCCCTCTCCAACAAGGCTTTTTCCCCCCCTTCATATCTTATGGGTGTTTTAATTTGAATATGTTTTCATTTTTTAATGGAATAGTTAAATTAGCTTTGAAAAATGTCGTGGTATGACACTGAAATTGGTCTGCTTTTTAAACTGAAGCTCAATTTACTGCCGTTTGATACCCTGGGAGCTGATCAAATAATTACTATTCCCTTACTGCTGGTTTTATTTCATGCTTAACTTGTGGATATTTTTTTTTTCTGGGACAATGCCTAAAGAACAGGAATTTTAGCAAAAGGAAGGCTTTTGGAAATTTTTGCATGTATTTCTTGGGGTTCTTTGGCTCTGCTGTATCCAAGAGAGCCTGGGGAGCCTGGAGCTCACTCAGATCTCGGGGAGCACAGAGGGGTGAGAGCTCCTGGTCCCATCCTGCCCCAGCACTGGCATCTTGGGCTCCTGGGTGGGAGATGCTGCAGGGAACTGGCCACACCAAGATTAGGGAAGATGTAGAAACTAGCCAGGGAATGATCCCCAAAATCATATTTCTATCCATACAGACTCTCCTAAGAAATATCTTCTTCTTTTCTCGAAGCAGTTTCATGGTTTAATCAGGCTGTGCAGGTCTGTCCAGGCTGTTTGCCTTTCCAGTCTTCCCCAAGGCCTCTTGCCTAAGTCCCTCTTTTCCCATTAGCTTTGCACCCAAGTCCCATGATGAGATTTAGCATCAGGGCACCTTTGGAAGGCAGGGGAATTTCATTTTAGAGCTGTGGCTCTTGGGCTAAGTCTCCAGGGATGTAAAAGGATGACTCCCATGAGGCTTTGAGGCGCTGAACCTACATGATTTGCTTAAAACAGCACAGGAGATTTCTGCCAAAGCAGGAAATTGAGCACAGTTCTTCCTGCAGCCAACACCCCAGTCCCCATTTATCACTCTCCTGCAACTTTTTTGGAGCTCCTCACAGTGTGCAAAGTCAAGTCCACATCTAAATCCTTGTAGGATTTGCAACCTTGTAGGATTTACTAGCTAGGGAATGATCCCAAAATCACACTTCTATCCATACAGACTCTCCTAAGAGATATTTTCTTCTTTTCTTGAAGCAATTTCATGGTTTAACCAGGCTGTACAGGTCTGTCCAGGCTGTTTGCCTTTTCCAATCTTCCCCAAGGCCTCTTGCCTAACAGTCTCTCTTTCCCCATTAGCTTTGCACCCGAGTCCCGTGATGAGATTTAGCATCATTCACAGTGTGTAAACTCAAGTCTACATCTAAATCCTTAGGATTTACATCCTTGAAGGATTTACATCCTTGAAGGATTTACAGCAGCAAGCCACTGCTGTTGTATCCCTTTATTTTTCTCTGTGCAAGCGCAGAGACGTGTCTGTGGCTACGGGGCTGACAAATCCTGGTGAGATTTGAGGACCAAAACCCAGGTTATGATTAATGTTCAGCTGTCCAAGCCTAGAGCCATTTTGGGGGTCCTTGCCTGTTGATGAGTTCTGAAACCCAACCCCCTTGGGATTTTTACTGATGTGCACCATGACTGTTCCTTAAGAAAAACACTGGAGCCACAAGCCCATCCAATGAGGTGCGTGGCATAATTAGATACCACTCCCTGGGAAATGTGAGATGCATTTTAGCCTTAAGAGAATGTTGCCTTCTTATGTAAAACTACTTCAGGCCAAGGCTTGAAGACCCTGGACTCATGAGAGAGACACTGTCTCCTCCTCCCCACACGGCTCCAGTTTGAGCTCCCAAAGACCTGAAGGTCTTGCTCTGCTCTGTAGCTTTGCAAACCCCCTCTTTTCATGAGCATTTCCCTGCTGATCCCTAACTCACCCTGCCAGGTGGTGTCTCCTGTCACCAAAAAGTCTTGTAACCAATTTCCCTTCTTTCCTGTGTCTCCTGCTGTTATCTTCAAGCACACCAACAGGTTCCTTTGAGACGGATGTGAGGTAGCTTGGAAGTGCAGAGCCCTTCTTTGCCAGGGAAGCCTTTGTCCTTCCTGTGTCTGGGATCAAGCCACTTCTCATTTATCCAGCAGCAGCTTCTGCCTGCGATGTCCCAGCTCTCCTCATCGGTGACAGTGACACCAGATGGNACTTCTCCTGGAAGTGTCCAGCATAAATTATTTTAATGCAAATTTCCTTGTCAAAACTACAAACAGACTTTTGATCAAAGGTCAGCTCTCCTTTGTGTTCCTGTTTGATATAGAAATTTCTATTTCATCTTTGACTGTCATGGTCAGTTAAGGGAACTGTTGCCTGATGGGAAATTACTGATGCATTTCATGTCCCCTCTCCAACAAGGCTTTTTCCCCCCTTTCATATCTTATGGGTGTTTTAATTTGAATATGTTTTCATTTTTTAATGGAATAGTTAAATTAGCTTTGAAAAATGTCGTGGTATGACACTGAAATTGGTCTGCTTTTTAAACTGAAGCTCAATTTACTGCCATTTGATACCCTGGGAGCTGATCAAATAATTACTATTCCCTTACTGCTGGTTTTATTTCATGCTTAACTTGTGGATATTTTTTTTTTCTGGGACAATGCCTAAAGAACAGGAATTTTAGCAAAAGGAAGGCTTTTGGAAATTTTTGCATGTATTTCTTGGGGTTCTTTGGCTCTGCTGTATCCAAGAGAGCCTGGGGAGCCTGGAGCTCACTCAGATCTCGGGGAGCACAGAGGGGTGAGAGCTCCTGGTCCCATCCTGCCCCAGCACTGGCATCTTGGGCTCCTGGGTGGGAGATGCTGCAGGGAACTGGCCACACCAAGATTAGGGAAGATGTAGAAACTAGCCAGGGAATGATCCCCAAAATCATATTTCTATCCATACAGACTCTCCTAAGAAATATCTTCTTCTTTTCTCGAAGCAGTTTCATGGTTTAATCAGGCTGTGCAGGTCTGTCCAGGCTGTTTGCCTTTCCAGTCTTCCCCAAGGCCTCTTGCCTAACAGTCTCTCTTTCCCCATTAGCTTTGCACCCGAGTCCCGTGATGAGATTTAGCATCATTCACAGTGTGTAAACTCAAGTCTACATCTAAATCCTTAGGATTTACATCCTTGAAGGATTTACATCCTTGAAGGATTTACAGCAGCAAGCCACTGCTGTTGTATCCCTTTATTTTTCTCTGTGCAAGCGCAGAGACGTGTCTGTGGCTACGGGGCTGACAAATCCTGGTGAGATTTGAGGACCAAAACCCAGGTTATGATTAATGTTCAGCTGTCCAAGCCTAGAGCCATTTTGGGGGTCCTTGCCTGTTGATGAGTTCTGAAACCCAACCCCCTTGGGATTTTTACTGATGTGCACCATGACTGTTCCTTAAGAAAAACACTGGAGCCACAAGCCCATCCAATGAGGTGCGTGGCATAATTAGATACCACTCCCTGGGAAATGTGAGATGCATTTTAGCCTTAAGAGAATGTTGCCTTCTTATGTAAAACTACTTCAGGCCAAGGCTTGAAGACCCTGGACTCATGAGAGAGACACTGTCTCCTCCTCCCCACACGGCTCCAGTTTGAGCTCCCAAAGACCTGAAGGTCTTGCTCTGCTCTGTAGCTTTGCAAACCCCCTCTTTTCATGAGCATTTCCCTGCTGATCCCTAACTCACCCTGCCAGGTGGTGTCTCCTGTCACCAAAAAGTCTTGTAACCAATTTCCCTTCTTTCCTGTGTCTCCTGCTGTTATCTTCAAGCACACCAACAGGTTCCTTTGAGGCGGATGTGAGGTAGCTTGGAAGCGCAGAGCCCTTCTTTGCCAGGGAAGCCTTTGTCCTTCCTGTGTCTGGGATCAAGCCACTTCTCATTTATCCAGCAGCAGCTTCTGCCTGCGATGTCCCAGCTCTCCTCATCGGTGACAGTGACACCAGATGGCAGCAGTGGCCTTCGGATCCAGCTCTGGGTGAAGAAGACGTGGCAAACGTTTCTCTGCATCCCAGCTTTTTCGAGGACAGCTTCCCTCTGTACTTTCCTTCAGCTCAATCAGCTCCTGCACGGACCATCAAAATAAAACTGCACCGAGTATCGACATGCTGTAGATACTTAGTTTGTCAAATTGACACATAAAGGCCAACTTAGAAAGTCAAGAAAGAGAATTCCTATCTTCAGGCATGCTTTAATTAATCATTTTGTGGCTTTGATGCTGCACTCTCGAGTGAAAGCAAAGACCAGGATTTTTGAAATCACGGGGATTTTGGGGTGCCTGGTTTAAGTGATTGCTAACTGAGGAGCTCTCAGTGGGTAAGTGAGGATTTGTGGCATCCTGCATCTTTGGCCCTTGGTCTCATGAGGCTTTGGAAAATGATGGATGGCTCTTGCTTCATCATTTTAGAGCCTCCTGTCCACTGTGCCCTGCACTGCCACTCCTGCCTGCCAGGCCACTCAGGGGGCTCAGTGCTGAAACTGTGGCAAGGACCAAAACTGGGCCAGGAGGCCACAGGCTGTGTCTTTTCAAGATGCTTTCGCCTAACAAAGCTCCTTTGCAGGGGTGGAATATGGAGCCCTGAATGCATTTTGTTTATGACGATGACCAAATATTAATCGAATTTTTAAAAACTGATCTGGGGGCTATCAATTTACCTGTTAGCCACTCCAGAAATTATTACTCTACTAACTGCAAACAGGAAAAGAGAATACCCAGCTTGGATGATTGACTGTTCTGCGAGCTGGGGTAGAGAGTTCCAGCAAAGAGAAAAAACAGAGCTAAATCCCCCCAACTGAGGGAAGACCTTTTAGTGATGGACAAAAATGGAGAAAACCCAGTAATTACCACACTCGTTCCTCGGATTTCAGAATGGTACCAAAGCCAACTAAAGTGGCACTAAGTAATTCACACTGGCACACTTTAAAACAGCAGCTCAGCAATGAGAATCATTTGGTTCAACAGAGGAGCTGGACTTTTTTAGGATAAATAAGAGAAATACTGATATAGTCGAGGAATCCTGCTGGGTTTTTCCTCCTAGATAGTAATTACTGCATTTTAACTTCTCTGCTACTCCCACTGACCTGGTTTGCAAACAGAAACAAACCATTACAGCCTAATTTATACAGGGCAGTGACCCTGCAAGTAGCAGTATAGGAGACCTGGGCTCAGTATTCTCTTTACCTGTGCCCAGGAACTACGGAAAATTCAAATTTTAAGGAAAAACCTCAGCAGTCAGGAAAACTTCCAAAAAACCACCAGTCCTGGATTGCAGGCTTAGTTTCTTTTATCTGTCTCCACTACCTGTGAGCAAACCACTGGACTGGTCTCCAGGTGTGCCCATGGGATGAGCCTGGAGGGGCCAGGAGGGGCTGGGATGGATTCCTCTCCAGGTGCTGTATCAGGGTATGGAACATAAATCCCCTTCAGACAGAACTGGCAGTGTCTCCTACACACTGCTGTCTTGAAAACCTGATTTAGCTCACTAGATACCTCTTAGCATCTAGAGCAGAGACCCCTTCCAGCACCAGGGAGTGGACTGGACCCTCCTCTGGAGTTACCAGCTCTTAAACCAGCTCTATAACCTGAAAACAGCTGCTGGCACATGAACAAAACTGTGGCTGTTCACAACTGAAAGAGGAGCTCGCACTGGCCTTGTGTTGTGTCTTTGCAACTTGGGATGCTGAGAAGGTGCTGCAGCATATTGCCTTGTAATAACATGAAGCAAAAGCTCAGCAGAAAGTCTGTGAACCAGATAAGATTGATTAAACAATTTCTAAGCAATGGGGTTGCACATAAAAATTTTATTAAAACCTCAAGTGCTAAATTTATTTCCTGGGTCTGTCACTGCTATTTTTTTTTTCAGTAGTGATAATTACTACATTAGAAATTAAATGAACCTCATATACTACATCTTTCAGACCTCCTAGGAGAGTTGTGAAAGTGATTTAGGGAAGTGAATTTGCTATTGTGCCTAATCAAGTTACAGTAATTGTCACCTATAATTTTAACTTGACTGCTATGTGTTTAATTGGAAGCTTTACCTTTGGTTTTTTTTTGTAACTGAGCATCTCCGTGACTATTTTTCTACTTTCCACTCTCTTCCAAAACCCACTGGCAGAAGGCAAATCATTGCATACAGCTGTGCAGTCAGCAGCACTGCTGTTTGCAACCACATTGTCTTCCTGATCGGCCTGATGTGTCGCAGCACCAGATGATCTTCCTTGCGACACCAAGTTGTCTCCCTTCAGAGTCTAATCACAGCTGTGTGGATATGAGTGACAATAAAGTGTCTTTCTGGGCTGAGGGGCTCCTTAACAGGGCTGCAGGTATGGCTCTGACCGGCCTTTGGTTCTGTAGGTGTTTGGTCAGAGATACATTCCCAGACTTGACCCTGCTTTGTGCTTTGGAGGTGCTGGGTCATGCGCAGCCCCCTTCAGAATAGCTCATTAATAAGTCCCTAATTCTGATTCCCCCAGCCAGACTGCAACTTGATTCCTTAATGAGCTCTGCAGGGCAGCAGGCCAAAGGGTTTGCAGATCTGCAGGTGAGTCACAAAGCAAGATACAATGGAGAGAAAGGTGTCCCAGTGCTTCTCAGCAGGACCCCACGCTGCTGAGCTGGGAGCTGGGCCAAGAGTAGGCTCGTGGAGGCTGTTAAAGCCTCCATCCAAACAAGTGCAGCAAGTGTATTGCACAGGTTCCCTCCTGTGGTCTGAGGTCTGGGCAACTGCTCTGGTCGTTCATCTCTAAAACCAGAATGCCTGCTCCTCCTCCCCTCTTCTTGCTAAAGAAATGTACCTGTGTACAGATATAGAGATGTGACTGCAGCCTGCAACAGGACAAGGCTGCTTGTGGACTTAGGGAAGATGGTAATGATTGTGAACATGGAAACTCTAAATATAAGTCACAGTAACAGATGGAAGAATGGCACTGCTTCTGACCATATCAATTCAACACAGTGGAATATTTGCCCTCCTGAAGTCCCATAATATATAAAACTTGTTCAATTTCAGCTGGGACCCGACCCTTCATTTTTAGAGAGTCTTTTATGGAGCGTTAAAGATCCAGAAAGGCTATATTATGTTGATGCAATTAAAGGAGGTTACTTGAAACTATTTTATCACTGTAACAGTCATAGAAATTATTGTGCTTGTGTGGTTTTGCGCTGACATTCTGGAGCAATGTGTTTGGAATAGCAGTAACCTTGTCCCTGAATAATTCATGTTGTTTGTCAGCCACTTCTTAAGCTTTTCTGCTTAACCACGGAAGATTAGCATTTTTGTTGCTTTTTTTTTTTTTTAATCAAAGGTTTGGGGTGGGGGGAAGGGAGAGTGTCAGTTTTCTTTTTAACTTTAAACACTTCCCCAGGCTTTCAGTAGGTACCATAACAATTCAAACTGGGATATTTTGGTCTTAAAAGTATTTTAGCTGGCTCTTAGGCCTACTACATTATACAGCTTTCTGGTAAATCATGAATAAGCTGAAAGGCTAGAGAGCTTTTTTCCTAATTTCTCAAGTGTCCTTTTACTACCTAATTTGTTTTCATCCTATGTTATTTACTGACTAACTCTAATCAACATTTCTGGTATTGTTCCAGTCCACAAGTGAGGGAAGGTTTGGCAGGTAATGTGTGGCAGTGCAGGGAGGCTGAAAGATCCTGGCCTTGAAATGAATATTGCTGGTTGGAAATTGGACCGCATTCATTACATGCTGATGCTCTCCTGAGCTTTTTCTTTGATTAAGGATGCTCCACAGCTGTAGAACAGCAAAGCTCTGTAAGGTTCTGAAGTGATTCTGAGCTGCACAGTTGCAGTTCAGAAATATTCAGCCTCAAAATGAACAGAATGGAGGTAAAAGTCAAGGGTCTGGCTCAGAGCAAAGTGAGGGGGAAATGCCAGCTTGGGAAAATACAGGGTTGGAGTGTGTTTCCTTTGCTTCCACCTTAGGATCATGCAAAATAGTCTTTGGTTTTTTTTGGTTTTGGCTTTCTTGTTTGTTTGTGTTAATGAAAAGTGAAAATTTGAATTAGTGATGCCATTAAGCATCCATCCTGTATTTCTCATGGAAAGAGCCCAGCAGGGATAACCCAGGGGATTTGCCATTCACTGGCTGCTGGGATGATTCTAGCAGGCAGCCCACTGTCCTGGCCTGTCTGGGAGCTGCTCCTGACCCAGAAGTCACTAAACTGGTGACACATCCCCTTTGTCTGCGGATCTGCACCAGCCCTTTGTGTCTGAGCAAACTAAAATCACTGGCATGCAGCAGCAGCCCAGTCCTGCTGGCAGGAGTGTGTCACTGAGGGGAGAGTGTTTGGGCTGTGGTGCTGACAGATTTCACAGAGAAATGCTGATACACGCAGCGCTCTGTGGACACATTTGGTGAAGCAGAGGTTGGAGTGAGATCACTGTTGCAGGACACAAATTCCCTGTCTCTTCAAGGCATCTCTGCTCTCCACTGGTCTGTGTGTTCCCTTTATTTTCTGTGCTCTTTCTTTCACTCTGAATTTTCATCTGACACAGCAGGTAAGGTCTGGCAGGGGATGAGGTGGCAGAAATCAGGACATGGCCACAGCTGTTGAGTGTGGAATGCTGTGGTGTGACATTCATACCTTCCTCTGGCACTAAGAGTTGGCTCACCTCCTTTTTGCAATCGCTAATTCTTTTGTTTTCCTCTCTATGCCGTAACATTTAAGAAAGAAAACCGAGGATGCTCTTGAAAAACCAAATAACATTTGGAAGCCACTCCTGTGTTAAACCCCAAACTTTGCAATTCGAACTTTCCAATCAAGCTAGTTTTCCAAAATGTTGACACTGACTTTCTCCTCCTTCCCTCACCGGTGCTGTTCCAGGCTCTCCTGAAGCTGCGTCCTGCCCTGCCATGTGTGGCTGCCAGGAGCAGTCCCCAGCTCCCACCCCACCTGCAGCTGGAGCGACAGCTCTGGCTTTCACACGCCGCTGCGCTGGGCTCGCCGGGGAGTTTCTCTGCTCCTGTTCCACTATTAGGTTTCAAACCTCCCTGCTGAGGAGCTGTCCTCAAGTCACATCAGGTAAGCTTAGCTATGCATTGAATTCAGGGAGTGGAACTAATCCCACATTTCAGCTCGAGAGGAGAACAATGAGGCAGGAGCTGAGCCTGGCCCCTGGCTCGAAGGTAAAGGGTTTAATATATCGGTTGAAACAGATGCTTTACACTTAAGAATGTGTGTTGTATCTAATTCCAGGTCTATCTCTGTTTAGCTGGATGACAGGCCTATATATTTCATGGAAAGTAGGTACACTACATAATGTATTACATATATGCCCAAATTATGTATATTATGTTTAATGTGTATATGCTTTGCTCCATTACTCCTGACATAAAAGCTGCAATGCCAGGATCAATAGTCTGCATATAAATACAGGATGACATAGAGGACTACTACCATTGCCATTAGCACACAGGAGCCCCCCTCAACAAGTACATGCTTTTGCTTTCCCAACTGTTGATATTTCAGTCACCGAAAGAATTAAGTTCTGTCCTGAGTTTCGTTTCCCCTACTCTGTGGAGAAATGTCTGGCTTATAGTGAATTTTCTCCCAGAATTTCCTTTGCCTCCAGGGGACATTTATATTGACTATGACAGAATGAAGTTTAAATTTTTTTAATGATAAAAAGATGAGTCTTTCTCCAGATTTGAATTTATAAAATCCTTATTTATAAAGATTTGAAACTTTTAGATGAGTGGCTGTGCTGCCTGCTAAAAATGGTACTTAACTGTCTTATTACCAGTTCCCCAAAGTGCAATTGCCATCTTTGGCAAATAGAAGAAAAATTTAATTTCCCCTGATTTGAAATGTAAAAAGAGTGGTGAACAAGAGGGACTGCCCTGAGATCTTGCCTGCACAGCGCATGCTTGAAATGAGAACAGTCTCTGCAAGAAGGAACTGGCAATAAAATGACTTTCCCTTTTAGCATTTGTGCTATTGCTACTATTAGTAAAAAGAACCAAACTCTGAGTTTTTCATGCCTCTGGCAAGCAAGCATGACAAATCTGAAAACGAGTTAAGACATTCTTTCCTTTTTCCCTGCCCTTCAATTCCCCGGCTCCTGAGGTGGCTGACAAGTTTTGCCCTCCTGTTTGTTCGGGGCAGCAGGAGAGAAAGGTCATTTCCCGGTGGTGGGAGGAGCGTTTCCCCAGCCAGGTGTGGGCAGGGCAGGCTGAGCCTGCGGAGGAGTTGCTGCAGTGGCCTGAAGATTTCACCAGGAGCCCATGGGAACACAGGGCCCTCGCTGGCCCAGCCACACCAGCAGCAGGTGTAGGTCTGGAGGCACAATCAGCCTTTAAAACAGCGCAGATGTAGCAGTGATGGCTCCTCCAGGCTGGGTGCTTTCCTGATCCCTACTGTGGCTGTCTCAGATTTCCTATGGGAATTGTATGTCCTCTGCTTGCCTGGCATGTGACTTGGGGCAAATGAATAAAGAGGAATCCTGATCTTCAATTCCAATGTGGCCTTCAGTGTTTGCTCTTAAACTTGTGTAGCAGACCAAAATAATTAAGTTTTAATATGAATGGATGTTACAGCAGGATAATACAGATATCTATATATGAATATCTGCTTTTATTTATCTCAGTTAATCAAAACACCCTAGGGATGTTCAGTACTCAAGGTAGTGGTATTCGGTGTAATTTTTAAAATGTCAGAATTGAAACCTTGGGCATCCTTCCCCTTGCCACCCAACAGCAAAATGTGAATGTTCTGCCAGGTCTAAGTATAATATAAACCATTTCATCTTAACTGTTTTTATTTGGAAAGCTCTTCTTTATTCTGCTAGGTTAACGAGCAGGCATGTTGTCTCAGCACAGTTAAATCCCACAGCTACTTACCATGAAATACATAAGCTCAGAGCATATGAAAGTGTTCCATCCAAGAGGATATGAAAGTGGGCTGCCCAGAGAGAGTTCAAGGCCTCCTGTATATGGAACATAGTTCCAGGCTTTAAAGCTGTGCCATGTCAGGACTTTCAAAAAGGCAGTTTTCCAAATGGCCTTTCAAACTGGCAATTATCTCCCATACATCATTAAGACAGACTTGTACAGGAGAAATGAAAACACTGAAAAGAATTCAGTTTGGAAGGGCTCCTCTGCTTCAGAGGTGCAGTGGCAGGATGTGTGGGGAAGTGCATCAGGTACATGGTGACCAGCCCAGGGACCCGGGAGCAGCTCAGTCAGTGAGGCTTTAGGAGCCCAAACTGGGGGCAGGTCTGTGTTATCTTATTCCAGTTATCTTATTCATTCTGGACCTCAGCTCAATGTCCCTTCATTCAATAATAAAGACACTGACCAGAAGGAGAAGGTAAAAATTAAAATATACAATATTTTATACAAAATTAAATATACAATAAACAAAAATTAAATATAAACAAAATTAAAATATACAATAAACAGAAATATGTAAACTGAAGTTTTACAGTCAAATATTCCAATTTGAATATAATCATAGTCCATAGAATACAAATGATGCAATTGAATTTGGATGGGGCAAGTAAATAAGGGAAGCTATTGGGCTATCTGTAATACACCAATTATTTCATTATTTAAAAAAATAAACTAATGCCCTATATTAAATTTATTCCCTTATGGAAGCTGACGCACGGGGCTTTCCTTTATTATCAAAATGGTCACACTACCCAATACCTTCTCCAGGATGTTAAGATTGTTTCTAGTTGTTACTTTTCTGCATTCTGAGTAACACTACACTGCCCCACCTTTTCAGATAGTACTGACTCAAACGTAGCCATTAAAAGTTGGAGGTCTGAGATGTTTGTTTTTAAGCCACAGGACTTCTGAGATATAAAAAAGAACTCCAGTGTATTAAGCTTCCAGTTTTCTTTAGGCTGAAAGGATGAAGGGGAATGCTGCATTCCTTCCTGTTGCAGCTCTGGGGAATGAGTGTTTTATATTCTAATTCTTCAAAATGCAAAAAAAAAAAAAAAGTTACTGAAGAAAGGAAGAACTCAAAAACACACCAGCTCTGAGTGATGACTTCAGAATAGCCATGGGGTACATGATGGTGTTGAGTAGTTCAAGTTTATTTTCTGCTAAAAGATCCCTCTGGCTTCACTGGCTCCCCAAATTAAGGAGGAAAACTAGTTTGCTCTTGCCGTTCTTGGCTTGTTCCAGGCAGAAATGGCACTTTTTTTTCTTTGCTCTCACCTTTCTCTATCCATCTGTGCTCTTTGGGAAGTGGCTGCACCTCTCCCACAGCTGAATCACATTCTGACCACAGCGAGATCAGCTTGCATCTACAGCAGTGCAATAAAGTCCCAGCTCTTTGTTGTCACTGGTCAGGCCACCAGCGACATATTTCTGTGGAGGCTGCTGTGGGTTTGTCCATGCCAGCTGCAGAGTTTCAGTAACACACAGGCAGGCAAGAAGCAAAAATGGCTGGAGGAAAGAAGGGGCAGGAAGGTGTTATTGCTTTTCTCTGTTCTTATCTCTTCCATCATTGCAGATCTGTTTGATCTGGCCTGTCTGGAAGTAGAGAACACACAGCCAGGAGGGCTTGGAGATGAGATTGAACCACTTGTTCAAATCCTGAAGACAAGGACAGAAACATACCTTTTCCTGCTCTGGATGGGACATTATTTGACATCTGTGTGTGGTTTGTTTTACAGAGCGGCCAGGAAGCCTGGGGGGATATGGGTCATGTTTGCCAGCAAGAGGGATTTTGGAGATTCCAGGTCTGAGGTGCAGTGTTTGTTCCAAAGAGCTGGGAGCCAGTTATTTTTTAAGTGGTGATTTTAAACACCAGTTTTAGGAAAAAGAAATGAGAAGCGTACTGATATACATGAAACACCAACAAAAATACTTTACTTGCAAAGAGGCTGGAAGTGATTCAGCCTCAGAGGATGCTCTGGTAGTGCCACATTTTCTGCTGGCAACCTGGGCTCCGATGCTCACCTCTAACACAGCCACGAGAAGCTTAAGGGTCCTGGTGTCTTGAGGAAGGATCACTGTAAAACTGATGATTAGAGACTTGACAAGCTGGAACAGAGCTGTGTCCTCTCAGATGGCTTTGAGTTATACCTGCTGAAAAATGAGGTTTTCAGTGGGACCAAACTCACTCAGTCTCTTCTTCCTGTTCCCTGTGTTGCACAGAGCAGTGAGATGCAGCTGAGTACCGAGTTCTTGTCTCAGTGCAGGTACCCCAGCCTTCTCTTTGAGGCTTCTAGTAATCGCTCACTACTCCTGCCAAACTTTATTTTGACAGTGAAAGAATGGCTTTTTGTTCTGCAGCGACTGCTCCAGGACACATCACTGTCACGTCACCTGAATGGCGCCAGTCACCCCGGCTTGCAGTAGCTGCTGGGACTCGCTGACCACAGCAGAGCCTGTCATTCTGAGATTAAGGAGGGATTAGCTCTGCCATTTCAGTCAGCCCTAAGAGAAAGGTTAAAGACTTTGGGAGGAGGAAGTACGTGTGTGCATGCACATGTGTCTTCCAAAACAACAGATGGTTTCAATAAAGTTGCTCCTGCTGCTAGGAAGTGGCACTTCTTGACATTAGCAGAGCCATAGCTCATCAGGGTTCTTGTTTCTACCAGCCTGGCTCAGCACGGCCGAACCCACTGTCCGGCATGGGGTAATCAGGGAAGCACTCCGATATCTGCCCCATTAATTGCCCCCTGCCAGGCTGCCCTCTCTCCTGATGTAACGCCCACTGTGCTCGCTGTGGCGGCATCGATCGGCTTTGAAGGGCAACTTTCCCTCATGATCCGCAATTCCCCCTACTTAAACTGCAGCCAGAACTGTCTTTTTACGCATTCTGCAAGAAATGTGTGATTTCTTGGAATCGCTAAACAAAAACCTCTCCACTCCAATCAATGGATCGATGAATTAAATTATTGTGCAACTAAATTAATGTGCCCCTCGGTGACAGAATTGCAGAAAATGAGCAGTGTTTTATGCATTAAAGACAACCTAGTAAAAGATTGTTTTTCAAGGTTAGATTGTTCCACAGTGAATATCAAGATTTTTCCAATTAAAATATGAGGGGTTTTTGGAGCTGTATCAGCTCTATTGCTCCTCACAGTGTCACAGTGCAAATTAACAAGTACAAATAACTGAAGAACTGTAAATAGTAATTGAGACATATCTGGGAGTTAGCAAGTAATATTGTGGGGTTTTTTACTAGTTTGTATTTAAATTTTATAGGTAAACAATTTTGCTGGAAATCACTGTGGGGTTATTTTGGTGGGATTTTTGCTTGCTTGTTTAAACTCAAAAGTCATGAAAAATGCCACCATTCATAATGTTGTCATGAAAAACTAAAGAGCTTCAGCAGCCCTTGGTTTTCTCTTTTCAGGCTATATGGCACATGCGGGGATAGGCTCTGCCTTCCCTTTATGATGCCCTCCTTTCAGTGAAAAGAACAGAGAAAAGGGCAAAGAAAAAATGGAAAATGATGCAGTGACCTCTTCCTACAACTTTAAAGTAAACATGATGTCCAAAATGAAAATGGGAGTATTCATGTGGATTAAAATTCATTCCCTTTTAAAGCTGCAATCCTGTTCACATTTTCTTTGAATTTTGGTCCAGTTGCATTTCTCATCTTCATTCTGCTGAGGGGAGAAAAGATGGGAAGTTTCCTACACACCAAACACTGTGTAGCAAGAGCTGCACGCTCCGAAAGTGCTCTGTGCACCCTCTCTTGTGCAGGAGCGCTGCGGCAGGTTCATTCCAGGTGACCCAAACCAACCATTTCACAGATACGAGGTTCTCTCTGTCCCGATGTTGAAGGCAACCAGATGAACCAGTTTTCTAATTAACTTGTTCTGCAGGTGCAATGGCAAAGGAAAACCTTTTCAATAACTTCATTGTTTCCTCAAACTCTTTTTATGGATATCTTCTAAGTTCTCAAATATCTGAAAAAGTTTTTATTTTGTCCACTTTCTCCTGAAACTTTCTCCTTTTCCTCTTTTCTCTCTTGAGCTCATGACAAAAACATTTTTATTCTGAAGGCAAGAATCCCAGAACACACAGTGCCAATTTTGAGTTTATAAGGAGTCCAATCTCTCTAATCACTTATAAAAGACAGACATAGATTCTGTGTTCCTTATCAGTTGACATAATTTTACTTTTATTTTGAACCTTTGGAATATCAAATTAGAAAATTTCGCCACCAAGTCAATGTTTTCAAGCTCTATCTCCAGGAATGATAAATTAGGTGTGAAATTAAAGCACAAGTGAAAGCATCCTCGTCCCTCAATAACAAGGACTTTGAATTCTTGCAAAATCCTAAAATAGGTTTCAGTACATTGCTACCAGAACTAAAAAAAAAAAAGTACCAAAAATTATTAAAATACATACCAAAACGTATTATAAGGTAAAAGGATTTACATGAATATATCTATTTACAGTTCCCCATTGTCTCCTGGGAAGCCAGAATTCATGAAATCAAATTATTTGATCAACAGCATGAAGAAATTTTTGGCATAATCAAAGTTAAGAACCCAATTTTTCACTTCTGCACTCAAATATGAACCTACATCACTTCACAGACAAAACAATGACAGAAGAAAGAAAATGATGCAGCAGAAGGGAAATGGAACTCTTTAAGCATCTTGTAATTTCTGAAAGAACAGGCTCAAATATTTGTTTGTAATGCAAATACCAGTTCTATGAAGCTTTAACACGGTGTGTGCCTATCATGGATTTCAGAGCAGCTTGCACAGGCAACACATCTCATTCTGCCCTTCGGAGCTCCCGGGAAGAGTATGCAGAACTGGGTGAAAAATCCAGACCCCCCCAGACTTCCATGGGAGGGCTACAAGGTGCTACATCCTGGGAGTGCTAATGGAGGTTTCCAGGGCAGGAGAGGCTGATGGTGTTATTCCACTTGAGAAAGGCGTCAGCAGAAGCGCTGCTATCGATGCCTCTTAGAGCACATCTAAACCTGTTTGCATGGCAATTTACTTGCTTCACCAAAAACCATACAAAGGTAAGCTATTTCCAGAAGGGCTTGCGCTCCAAAGTGCCACTTCAGTGTGGGATCTGTATTAAAAAACATTCCACATTTTCTTCTGCATTTTAACACTAATCCAGCCCAGCCAACGCGCCCACACTGAAGGAAATGAACTGTATCAGGCAATGTCATTTGCTAAAGGGTAAGAGTGGAGGAATTCTCCATCCCTTCGTTTTAGATTTCTAGGGACAATTTCACAGGCTGTGCCATTGCTGAATGGGGAAATTGGAAAACTGCAGAATCGATTTGCAGACGTGAAGTTCTATTTTCTTTCACAACTCCTCCATCAGAGTCTCCATCACTCCTGCGTTGTGCAGCATTATCATCGGAGCAGCCTGGACACCACTGATAATTGCTGAGTGAGGGGAAGGCTGTGCCTTGCAAGCAAAAGTAAAACCAGTAGGGTGGCACTGCCTTTAAATTCACCTGCTTTAGAGAAGTGGTCATGTACTCAGGCTAATTTCTGAGAGTTAATGGGAAATTAATTAAAAATATTATGCAGATTGGTTTTGTTTGCTTTTTTTTTTCAAAACTAAATTTCCCAGATAAAAACTGTGAGGCTGTGTTTGGCATAAAACCAGGAGAAATACACTCCATTTTAAAATTCTTCATTAATTGCGTTTCACAAAGAAAAAACCTCAAAATCTCTCCCACAGCAAACACCTGATAATGACACAGCTCCCAAGAATGAGACCAGTGGCTAATTGCTGCAGAAATCTGGCAAACCTGGTGACTGTCATCCACTTGACCTCCGGGATGGAGAGAGAAATGTGCTTTGTGGTATTAAAGGTCAGGGGCAACAAAATGGCCATTTGTGTGCTGCAGTCATTCAGCGGCTCTGTGAGACAGGTAGGGCTGATCTGGCTGCCCACAGCGTGCTGGGGTTACCAACCCTGGAAAAATTAGGAATATTGCTGGTGTAACAAGCTTTGTGACAAAGTAGCCGGTTATTGGTTTCTATTAAAGGTCAATTCAACCTTGCACAACTACCGGTCTCACATCCTGACGCTTCCCTGCCCCTCACCACATCCCTGCAGCACGAGGTCGCTGGCAGGCATTCCTGGGCCCCTTTCCGCCCGTTTTCAGCAGCGATGGTGGTGGCAGCTCTGGGCAGCCGTCTCCGGGCGACACCTCCCGTACCCTGCGCGAGGGTTCGCCCCAGGAGCCACAGCTCACCGTGGACAGGAGAAGTGCAGGGATTAAGGGTGCAGGGGGTAATCTACTCCTCTGGGGAGGCCATTTCTGCCGGGGGTCCTCGGAGAGGAGGGCACAGGTTCCAAAACGCCGGCACAAGGCGCGGACGCCGGCCACAAGGCCCTGCCCGAGGGCCCAAAATGGCGGCCGGCCCTGAGGCACCGCCGCCTCGTTGCTATGCGACCGGCGGGGCCCGCCTCCCCCCGGGAACTACAACTCCCATGCATCCCGCCCCGGAGGGACTACAGCTCCCGGCAGGCCCCGCGCCCCGGGGGCGGCCGGCCCGCACTACATATCCCGGCAGGCTGCGGGGCCGCGGGCCAATCGGCGTTGTTGATGCTGCGGGGTGCGCGGCCGGCGGTGAGCGGGGGAAGCGGCGCGCTGACATTTCCTGCCGGGCCGCCCCCGGAGCCGCTGCCCGAGCGGGGCCCAGGATGGCAGCGCTGGGAGGTCGGTGCGGGGCGAGAGGGGGGCGCCTGGTGAAGGATATCGGGGCCTGTGTGTTGAGGGGTGTCTGGGGGGGGAGCGGCGATGAGGGGGTTCGGGCCTGGGCTGGGGGGCAGCACCGTGTGAGGGGGTGCCCGGGCTGGGAGGGGTCCCTGGGAGGGGCAGCGGTGCTCGGGTGTGAGAGGTGATGGCGTGAGGGAAGAGGGCGCCCGAGCGGGGCCCGTGTGGGAGAGGGGGCGTGCGAGGCAGTGTGCTGGGTTGGGGTGGAGGGAGGCTGTCCCATGAGGGACCCCCCTGCTGTGTGAGGGGGGCGCAGCTGGGAGAGGGGAGTGGGGCTGATGAAAGGCTTCTGTGAAAATGGGTGTGCTCTCTCTCCTCTTTGCCCCTTTGTGTTGTCCACATTTCGTTGGAAGCGCCCTGTTGTAGTCAGCAGCTTTACCTGATTTGCAGCTCTTGCCACCTAATGTTTTTCTTTTGGGCTCTCCTTTGTTGTTGTTGCGTAAAAATTTTCGTGCTATTACGAAACAGATTTTTGTGCTTGAGCTATTGCTCAATTTTCACTTTGGGATTTACTTCACTAGGCTTATCACATGTTATTTAGCAGCATATGCTCTACTAAATATGTTTCCACGGTGATATATGAGCTCCCTCACACCTGACAAATTTCAAATTATAATTCAGTTTTATTTGTAGAGAAAACATGTAACTATATCTACAAATTTGTGTGAGTTTGTTTCCCAGCAGACTTATTGTTTCTTCATGAGCCTCTGCTCCAACCATTACTTGTGTAAGGCAGGAGCCAGTTCCTGTTTCAGTGTGAAATGAAATATTTGCATACAGACGTGTGTAGTGGTGGGGTAGGACGGGGACTTGTTTTATTCCTCTGTGTCCCGCTTTGTTTTAAAGGTCAGTAAGTGTTTGTGTTTCTTGACTTGATTTCCCCTTCCCCAGTTTTATGAAGTATTTGTATTGTTTTCCTTAATGGATATAAACTTTGTAGGGGTATAAACTTTATAGTTGAATGGTAACTGACGTGTACATTGTGAAAAGGAAAATAATGTATTGAGGCATCTTTATATATTTACTCACCTTTGACAATGTTTGACTTGCTGTCTATGGGTGATGATGCTGAGGAAGTATGGAATATCAATTTGTGCTAGTTCTTGGTCATGTGTGGGTTTTTGGCACGTGTATGAATGTTTTTGGAGGCTTTTTTGTTGTTGTTAGTTGTTTTCTGTTGAAGTTTCAATTTTGCTTTGTAGAACCAAGTCAGTTTTCACAAACACTGAACGGAATTCCTCCCTCAAACCCAGTCATCAGTGGAATGGACCCCTTCCATGCTTGTAGTATTCTCCAACAGCTGAAGACCATGTATGATGAAGGACAGCTGACAGATATTGTGGTGGAAGTAGATCATGGGAAAACATTCTCCTGTCATAGGAATGTTCTTGCTGCGATCAGTCCTTATTTCAGGTACACCCCTCCATTGTTCCAGTGGGGACCAAAGCAGATAGAAGGGTAGTATAGGTATGATTTCTGGAATTTTCATTTAATGAAAACAAGTTCTGTGTATTTGTAGACAGTAGAGTGCACCTAGCAAGTAGAGGTTACTGTTCTCTTAAGGTCAGTGAATTATCAGTGTCTGTTTCTCAGAGGAAAGTTTCATTGGAGAAAATGTCACCCAGTTTTAAACCAAGCAAAAACCGCCTCTGGTACCAAAGGTATCAGAGATACAGTAAGAGCATACTGAAACCACTTGTTTTCTTTTCAGGTTCATGCTAGAGAATGCATATGAAATAACTTGTTGAAAGTTGAATGCAAAGACTTGGATATGTCAAGAGCTTTGCTTGTAAACTTGGTGAATTTTAACATGGGGTTAGTGAGATAATTAAGCAAGAAGTTCCACTTTTGTTTCAGTAAGAGTAGAAATGATCTTAAATTTTGGTACCCCGAGAGGAAAGTTTAACAGCTGTGATAAACGTGTTTGTGCTGGTGGAGGGGCAAACACACTGTGACTAGCTGTACAGTCTATTTAATTTCGAGGTAATGACAGACAAACTGCTGGATGTTTTGGTTTTGCAGATCGATGTTCACGAGCGGCCTTACCGAGAGTACCCAGAAGGAAGTTCGGATCGTTGGTGTGGAAGCAGAGTCAATGCATTTAGTGTTGAACTATGCATATACCTCCAGAGTAGTGCTGACAGAGGCCAACGTCCAGGCTTTGTTCACTGCAGCCAGTATCTTCCAGATCCCTTCCATACAAGACCAGTGTGCTAAGTACATGATCAGTCATTTGGACCCACAGAACTCCATTGGGGTGTTCATCTTTGCTGACCACTACGGTCATCAGGAACTCAAGGACAGGTCCCAGGACTACATTCGCAAGAAGTTTCTGAGTGTCACCAAAGAGCAGGAGTTTCTTCAGTTGAGAAAAGACCAACTGATAAGTATCCTCAACAGTGATGATTTAAATGTAGATAAAGAAGAACACGTTTATGAGAGCATTATAAGGTGGTTTGAGCACGAACAAAATAAGAGAGAAGTGCACCTTCCAGAAATCTTTGCCAAATGCATCCGCATGCCTCTGTTGGATGAGACATTTTTAGAGAAAATCCCTCCCATGTTTGCACAGGCGATGGCCAAAAGCTGTGTACAAAAGGGACAACCCAGTGCCAATGGCTACACACAACGGCTTGGAATGACCGCTTCCGAAATGATCATCTGCTTTGATGCTGCCCACAAACACTCAGGAAAGAAGCAAACAGTGCCTTGTTTAGATTCGGTCACAGGGAGAGTGTTTAAACTATGCAAGCCACCGAATGACTTGAGGGAGGTGGGAATTCTGGTGTCTCCTGATAACGATATTTACATTGCGGGTGGGTACAGGCCGAGCAGCAGCGAGGTCTCCATCGACCACCGGGCCGAGAGTGATTTTTGGATGTATGATCACTCTGGCAACCGGTGGATCCCGAAGGCCCCTTTGCTGCGGGCCAGGATCGGCTGCAAGTTGGTTCACTGCTGTGGGAAGCTCTACGCCATCGGGGGCAGAGTTTATGAAGGAGACGGGCGGAACTCCCTCAAGTCCGTGGAGTGCTATGACAGCCGGGAGAACTGCTGGACAGCTGTGTGTCCCATGCCAGTGGCCATGGAGTTCCACAGCGCTGTGGAGTATAAGGATAACATCTATGTTTTACAGGGTAAGGGGGTTTGACTGCCTCTGCGGTGTTTGATTGGAAGCGGGCATTGTTCATTCTGTCCGTGTTTTCTTAAGCAATTTGGAAAAACCCCTTGGGTGAGAGGGGGGAACTGGGAAGAGGAAGGTTGCTGCTTGAGTTCTCACGCCCTGGGAACGTGTCACTGAGTTGTAGCACTGAGTTATTGCACAGATGGCATTTTTGGTGGTATTCTGAGTCAACCATACAGTATTGAACTTCACTGAAAATTCTTTATTAAGTCTTTACCTGGGTGAAATGCACCAGTGTTGAAGAAAAGAAATTTTCCTATGAAAAAGCACTTTGCATTTTACTTGGCTAAAGCTGAGAAAATTCCCAGTGTCTTTATTCTTGGTGACTTGTAAAAGTTGAAGGACTTCTAAGTCTTCATTTCCTGCCCTACCCTGCTTTCTGCAGTCATCATAGAAACTAGAAAGAGATAAAGCATCTCTCTTAGTTAACTCTGTTTCTTTGGTCAGTAATTACAGTCCTGCCTTTACAGTCAGTGCACACTGGAACGTGCTGAGGCTGGTCTGAGGCTGCGGTTAGAGGCCCGCAGAGTGGAAAGAGGGAAGGAGGGGGAGGTGTTCAGGTTTGTTTTTCTGAGGGCCACCTCTGCAAACACCTGCACAGGTTGGGGTCTCAGATGCACACCAGCTCCTTCCTGGGTCACTCCCACACAAAGCTGGACCACGGGGAAGAAACAGGATAGAGAACACTCTAAGATCCTTATTATTTACCAGGAGAAGTTAACATTATTTCTTGACTTTGCATTCATGATCTTCCGTGTGACTTGGAAGTCTTGTGAGAACTTGTGAGTTTTCTTCTTCCGTTGTTTCTGTATCACGTTGGACTCTTGTTGCTTGTGGCTGTAAATAGTTCTGTGATGCTGAAAAGTTCTCTAAATCTCTCTCTCGGGTCAGATGTCTGCTTTAGGTGGTTAGAAAGGAATGCTGAAGAATAGTGAACTTGGTATTTGTTCTTTCAATGTTTCTTAGAACTGATAAAAGGTGGATGATATTATTATAACCTATAGAATAAGAGTGTACCTCATTCATGAATTTTAGCTGCACTGATGCTGTGCTTCAGTGCTTTAAGTGAGAACTGACTGCTCATATAAATAAGGTACTTCCTGTGCTAACCAGCAAATTCTAAAGAGCAGTGTCATGGGTGGATAGAAAAAGCCTTGACTGAGTCGTGCTGTAGTACAAAGAGGTTAGCTTTTAGTAATTTTTCTAGGGAAAACTCAGAGGTAGTCAGAATTGATGAGAGTGTGAAAATGCCTATGGGATGCAAGTGTCAGTCACAGGAGATTGCACTGTGGAACAAAACCGAATAATCAAAACTAGAGATTACACTGTGGAACAAAACTGAATAATCAAAATTAGTATTATCTGTAAGACTTTATCTCATAAACTTTGTTCCACCAATTTTACTGTCTCACTTCTCTATTCTTGGTCACACAACAGCTTGGTGAAAATTTTTAAGATAGCCATGTGAAATCATACATGATTTGAATTATACTAGTGTTTGGAAGATTTTAGGCCTTTCTCCCACTGAATTTTACAAAAGTCAAGGGGGTCTTTATCCATGTTCTTTTCATGAAATGTACAGAGCATGAGTTTTTGGTCATCTGAACTTCCTTTATCTGCAGTCTGTAGCTGCTGCTCTGTGCACTGAGCACCAGAGGTGTTTTATAACCTAACCACAAACCTAACTGTGAATCAATAGCTTCATGCAGGTGTTCACCTGGCCTCTCTTTAAGCAAATCAGCCTAAATGTGTAACCCAGCCACCTGATTCCAGCACCTTCAAAATCTTTGTGTAGTATAAGAGAGAATTTGGGGTTTGAAAGCAGCTAAACTTGAGCAAATAGTTGTGAGACTCCCCATCTGCAGATGACACATTGTGAAGATGTTAAAGAGTGAAACAAATGTGCTTCAGACATTTCAGGATTGGAATCCTGAAAGGTTTTGTTCCAAATTAATAAGCATGGTTTAGAAGTAATAACGGATACGTAGAAACTGTGTAAAATGTGTTTCTGATATGCTTCAAATTCCCTCTGCTACAGCTGAAACAGAACCTCAAAGTAGGTTTTAGTCATGCTGTTAATATTTTTGTGAAGGACTAAAAGGAAGGCAGTTGATGGTGCTGGGGTGTTTGTCCTGGGGTCCAGGCTCTAGAAAATTTAGACCATTTCTATCTGTGGAAGAACGTACCTGAGAGCACAATTGCCACAGAGCCGTTGGCCTGGAAACAAAGCACGAGTTACGTTTTCTCTTCCCTCTCTGTTTTCAGGGGAGTTTTTCCTTTGCTACGACCCTCAGAAGGATTACTGGGGCTTCCTGACGCCCATGACTGTGCCTAGAATCCAGGGCTTGGCCACCGTGTACAACGACTCCATCTACTACATCGCGGGCACCTGCGGGAACCATCAGCGCATGTTCACCGTCGAGGCCTACGACATCGAGCAGAACAAGTGGACTCGAAAAAAAGACTTCCCCTGCGACCAATCCATCAACCCCTACATAAAACTTGTCCTCCTCAAAAACAAACTCCACCTCTTTGTCAGAGCTACTCAAGTCACTGTCGAAGAGCACGTGTTCAGAACCAGCAGGAAGAATTCGCTCTACCAGTACGATGAGGTCACTGACCAGTGGCAGAAAGTCTACGAGACTCCAGACAGGCTCTGGGATTTAGGCCGGCATTTTGAATGTGTTGTTGCTAAATTGTATCCGCAGTGTCTTCAGAAAGTTATTTAAAGTCTTCTTTTTTTTTCTTTTTTTTTTTTTTCTTTTTTTCTCAGTAACAGGCCTTAGTGATTTCAGTGGTAATTTGATGCTAGAGAAAACATGTCTTAAAAGAAAACCAAGAAATTCTGTCAGTATTTATTGTAAGATGAAACAGACAGTTTTTTTGTATATGGGGATGGGTGCTCTTTAAAGGTTGCAGTCCGGGAGGGAATTGTTTGTTCAGTTTCATATTTACTGATATTTTCCTGGGAAATGAGAAGGAGGTTACAAAGTGCAATTATCAGCATTTTTTTTCTGGTGTACACTTAATCATGTCATACTAAAGGCTTTTTTTGTGGTAAAAGCAAATTAAGTGGAAGAGCCAGGATAACTATGCACTACAGTGAAAGAAAAATCTAGCATTAATAGTTAAGGATGTCCAAGATGTGTTGAAGTCACTCTTCTTCTTTTTCTCTTTTTTTTTTTAATACGGGTAAAATTTGAGGCAATATCACTTATGTTTTGTTTCTTTTTTTTTTTTTTTTGGATTTAGATTGAAAATACTTAGAGAGGAATGGTAGATCTTGATTCATAATGATCTCTTCTTTTTGTACTGTTTTTGAAGTCTGCTAAGATGTTTGTGATGTTGTTTGTGCACTGCAATTTGGGAGAAAAACTCAAGTCAGAATTGGATTGTGGAGTACCTTTGCCCCAGATGGAGGCCTGTTCATATTGTTGTACCAGTTCCTGTCTGTGGATTTTTGTTGAGACTGAGCTTAATGATAGTGGGGAAAAAACCCAACACCTGTTTTTGCCACATAGGTGTAGTGCTGTAAAAACTTCTTTTTTTTTTTTAACACTGATTAAAACCTTTTTTTTCACCCCGTAAAGGGCTTTAACCCAAAAGTTGATGGTGCTAGTACATTTTTAATACTTGTTTGTCTGAACTGGGCCAGCCTCCTGCTACTGTTCTAGACAGCCTGTTGTTTTCCATGGAGTGTGTGTCTGTCTTCAGGCCCTGTCCTGTCATCAGATTGTCTTTTCTAACATAACATTTTTACTGCAGTGGTGTTCTTGCACAGAATGGTGACAGGATATGGCCTTAAAAATACTGATTCTCTTCTATTTTTTTCTCTTTGTGTGGAGTGTTCATTCTGTCTCCACTACAGTACAGTGCAATGTGCGGAGTTGGCATGTGCTCTGGTGATTTGGAAAAGTGTGGTTTAACTTTGCGAGTTGTTTTTCTTTTCTCTTTGCAGTCAAGCCCCCAACCATCTTCTATTTCCTTCTGATCTATAATGTGAAAAATTGCACTACTGAGCTGTCATAATTATCCAGTGTATTAAAGCAAAATTGACAATAAGCGTCCATGGCTTAAATAATCTTAGGGGAAATACAGAGTAAGGAATATATTGCAACACTTTTCTTTATGTATTTAACATTTAACTTATTTTTAAAAAGTAAATAAGTTCAAGGGTCAGCGTCTACTTCAGTAGTGAAAATTTGATTTAAAAGGGAAAAGAGGACTCCTGAAACTTGCATCAGCTGTAATTTATCAGGTTTCTTACAGCTCTGCTTTTTGCAGAGCTTTGTTATTTTACTCTTTACTGTTTTTTCCTGTTGACCTAAGTAAACCAGTTAACTTGACATGGCACTGGCCATCACTGGCTGAAAGTGCTTACCATTATCTGGCTTAACAGCTGATATTTCAGTCAGCCAAATATTTAGCTCATTGTTTATCCCCATGGCATGGCTGAGGATTTGGATAATGTTTGTTTACTATGTGGTCTTCCTGCTCCCAAATGGAATCTTCCTAATACATGAAAATACTCGCCTGGTTCTATTTATTAATTCTTGCACAAAATGTTTGAGAGGCAAAAACAAAAAACTGTGAAATGAAAAGCAAAATAGAAATGCCTCTTTGCATTACATACCTCATCTTCCAGAGATTCACCAAACTCTTCTGCCAATGCGAGCACCTGCATTTTGGTTTTTTTCCTGAATTTGGCAATTCTCGCTAAGACTGCATTTTCCAAGAGTGTTAGGTGTATTGTTTCTTTGTTCAGCTTTCTTCTGGATCGTTTTATCTATATGCATAGCCAAGAATAAGGGGTTTTCTGAAAAGTACAATTAATTTAAAATTTAACTGGTGATCCTTAGTCCTTGGCTAGCTCTCTTTGCGCTGTTGTAGGCCTCTAGCTGCAAGCTTTCTGAAGCACCCTCCCTAACAGTGTTGCATTTGTGTGTGAGACCATTTTTTTTTTGCAGAGTGTTCTGTAACTTCTTCCTTGTTTCTTTGTTAGGTTTTTTTTTTTTTTTGAGCTTGGTTGAATATTTACGAGATTTCTTGCTGCTTTTTGACAATCTATATTTATTTAGTAGAACAAATTTCAATATATTACTTGAAACTATGAAATAGAATTGAGTTAGCAGTTGACTGGTTATGTGATGTATAGAAGTACAATATGCTGTGGTTAATTCTGCAGTAGGTTTGTTAATTTTGTTTATCTGCACTAAAGTACGAAGATCTCCATTCTGTTTAACCATTCAAACTGAGGGTGTGATCCAAGTCTGTCATGTGTTTGAAAGCTAAATCCTGGAACTTGCTGTGGGAGTAGAATATACTAAATCTTTTGCATGAGGAGTTTGTTGAGACAGTAATGTAGCTGTGACATTTTGCCAATTCTTAAATGCTTCTACGTTATGCTGAAAGTCAGATTCCTGGTAAAGTTTTGCTTTAGAGTCAGGCTTAAGTAAACTTGCACAGCACAAAAAAAAAAATAATTGCACCAAAGGTACTGATAATATTTGAACAGTAATCTGTACATTTTGCTCATTTGGATTTTTTTTTTGCATTGGTTTATTTCCCTTCATGAAATGAATTTCTAGTGTTGTAAGAACTTAGGTGAGTGTAAATCTCTTCCAAAATTATTAGTTACTTTAGAAGGAAACATTTTGTAATTTCCACTTGCTTCCATCAATGAAATTTAAAATAACTCAGAGCAGTTTTGGTGCACCAGACATGCAGTGTGTGTATGTTCTACACGAGATCCAAGAGCTCCCTGTTTGCGAGGCTGTTGAGAAGTGGCATCCAACATTCAGTGCTCAGGTATGTTAGTAAGAAGTACTGTAGTCCTATGAGGGCAAATGTGTGGATTTTTAAACATTTTGCCATAATTGCACAATTTTGCATTTTTACTTAATGTCATGTTATGTTTCTTAAAATAAACCTATTGTTGAAATACAGTGGAGTTCAACTGTTTTTGTGACAAATCTGTGTGCATTTTAGTAAATTTCTGAAAACTAATCTGATGTATTTTTGATGTTTGTTTGGTTCTTCTGTTCCTGCACTTGTACCTCACCTGTGTGTGATGTCACTTTTAA
This sequence comes from Donacobius atricapilla, assembly GCA_013397315.1. Lineage (NCBI taxonomy): Eukaryota > Metazoa > Chordata > Aves > Passeriformes > Mimidae > Donacobius > Donacobius atricapilla. Next base: position 299,043 of record WBMY01002127.1, read on the forward strand.
GGCAGAAGGTGCTTTGTTCTTTTGTCTCATTCCTTGTGGCTGTTCAGGTATAACTTCTCATTTGTTTACACACAGGTGCCATGGTCTTTCCCTTCCCTTCCTCCTTGCCTTTGTCTGCAGCTGGCATGCCAGCAGGAGTGTCAAGTGGGGAAGTTTCCAGCCTGAGAGCGCTGTATATTGGAAAACCCCAACCCCCTTTACACTGAATTTCCCAGCACCCTTGCTGCAGAGCTGAGAGCTAGAGGCCCCTGGCTTTTAAAGCAAAGCTCCCAAGTAATTTGTGGTTTCTGCTGCAGTGATGGTGCTTAGCAGAACTGCTTGTATATGATACTCATTGTTGGAGTACCTTTGTTCCCTTCCAGAGACTCTGTGAGCAGTGGAGGTGCCAGGTCCTGGCAGCCTAGGGAAACATCATGGGATTCTCTTGCTTGGGATGGTGCTGGGGCTGCAGGGCAGTGTCTGCAGGCAGTGTCCCAGGGCTCTGAGCTCGCTGTGGCTGCAGAGGAGTGCCTTGGGATGGTGCTGGGGCTGTCAGGTTCTGCAGGGCAGTGTCTGCAGGCAGTGTCCCAGGGCTCTGAGCTCGCTGTGGCTGCAGAGGAGTGCCTTGGGATGGTGCTGGGGCTGCAGGGCAGTGTCTGCAGGCAGTGTCCCAGGGCTCTGAGCTGGCTGTGGCTGCAGAGGAGTGCCTTGGGATGGTGCTGGGGCTGCAGGGGAGTGTCTGGGACTGGGATCTTGGTGTGCAAGGCTGCACTCTGGGAAAGACAGACCGGGAGGGCCCCGTGGATCTGGTGGCAACACTGGGAATGTATCCAAGTCTGTCTTGGGGTGGATGATGAGTGAGTCCAGACTTGTAGGCTCTGCTCATAGGGCAGTCTGGTAAGGGTGCCCTGCTGTGGGTGTTTGCTGCAGGCCACCGGAGCAAGGGAGGGTGAGGCTTTCTCCAGGCAGCCTCTTCAGAGATCTTGGAACAATCCCATAGGAACAGACCCTTCGGGGAGCAGGGGTCCAAGAGAGCTGGTTGATACTAAAGGATCACTTCCTTAAGCATCTAAAATGACGCAACCTGATGAATAAGAAATTGGGTAAAAGGGACAAGATGCCTGAGTGAGTCAAAAAGGAATTCAGTTCCTACATAAGCAGGAAATACACAGGAGATGGAAGCAGGGTCAGAACAAGAGAGGGGCAGATGTGTTTCAGCCATGCTCTTTGATTCTCTAATTTCTCTTCTGCTGTTGTAGCAAAGAACAGATAGTGGATTGTCCCCCAGTGCCCCAAGTTCCCGTGGAGCTCTTGCGAATCCTTTCAATGCTGCATTGTGTTACAATGCCACTGCTATAACAGAAGAGGATGAGATCAGTTTGCCAAGGTCAGGTTAACCTGCTCAGGTGCAAGGAGGGTGAGCAGCCAGCTGAGGAGCTGGGGAGCCACGGGTTTGCAAGTGATTATGCTCTGAAGTGTCAATAAGGATTTCCCTTCTTTGGATACTAAAGTAAATTCCAATGTATTTTTTTGAATAGAGAAGTAGCTGAGCCCTTGAGAGAGCCTTTCCGTCTGCAGGTTGGGGGTGGAATTACTTGCTGGGCATGTTTTTCCTTTTGGAAATGAGTCATGTTATTTTGGAGGTGTCTGCTGAAGGACAGGAACACACACACCCCCTAAAACAAAGCAGCAATACTTAAATGAACTTTTATCCACTGTGTTTGTGTCCCAGAGCTGTGCAGGGCATGCTGCAGGCAGGGGAGTATCTCACAGCTTGGCACTTGTGTGCAGGCAATAGGAGGGGAAATAACCATCCAGCTGTTGCTTTCTCCTTATCTCTTTGCACATGTTCTCCCCTCTGGGCCTCTCGAAGATGGAAGAGTGAGACCAACCAAGCTGGAACCTCCCACATTTCTTAATATCTCCCTAAGGTCTCCATGCCTCACTGCTGATTTTTGTGTTTTACACAAATAATGATGCAAATATCCACTGTAAGAGGCAGGTATTTATTAACTTTTACAGAAGCTGTGATCAAGTTACTTAACGAGAAGGAGCAGCAAAACCAACCGATTTCTAACATCTCTTGAAGAGGAATTTCTGAAGCACAACAAAGGCATTTGTCGGCTTTCCCTTTCAGAAGGTGCTGGTGGGGCCTCTCTGTTTATAACCAACCACTAAGACACAAATCCTCTACAAACTCTACATCTTTGAAAGGTTTGGCCCTTTACAAAATGCAATTTAAAGCAGCCACCACCTGAGGAGTTTTGGGATGGTGAGCAGACCGTGAGAGTGACTGAGCACACGTACAAAACCTTGAATATTGTATTTCCACATGGAAAAAGTGCTAAAAATCCCCACTTGGAGAACATTTGGCTGGGTTTGACTGTTTATGAAGGATTAGGTGAATTCCTGCATGTCACAAGCTCAGAGTGAAGGAGGCCTGGATCTGCCTCGAGAGGAACAAAAGGGAAATAGGTAAAGCATGATGTGCTGCTCTTTGTAGTCCCTGGTGATGGGGAGACCTTCCCAGCATGGAAGGGCCTCTGTTTAATTCATACAAGTGGGCCACAGCTTGCTTCTCTGCCCTCCCTCTCTCCGTGGCTGTGAGCCAGGGCATAGCCTGGTCCCAAAGCCACGCCAGGGTAACAGGACTGGAGGTTGTGCCCAAATAACCTCAAGCTGCTGTTTTTTAACTGATCAGCTCCACAATTTACGTATGGTGCATGTTATTTAGACCTTTAAGTGTCACTGAGTGCTAGCAATGATAACATACCTGTAAAACATCAACCAAAATGGTATCAAATATACCTATTTTAAGGAATGCCCTCTGTGTTCCCATGTATCCTTAGATCTGCATGTGACCTCTGCTTTGCAGCCCTCGCTGTCACACAAAAGTAGCAATGTCCAGTCCAAGTTTAAGAACTGTGAACTGTATGCTCACTTTATGCCAGGTTTTGATCCTTTTATTTAATGATAAATATCCAATTTTTGATTACCTATAAACTCAGTTCTAATTTTCATTAGATTATTTTGAAGTCAAGATGGTATGTGATATATGAGTTGAAGAAAAAGATTTGCAGATAAATTCTGAATTACCTTAAACCCTTCCAGTTTGATTCAGTTTGTATTCCTTCAGTAACAGATTTCTTTATAGATTCTGAAAAGTTCAGGGGCAGGAATATTTGGTAAATATCAAATTAACCTTCTCCAACAGCCAAAAAATTAAGCGCTGAAATTGTCTTTACTCTGCAAATTTACATTTTATTTTTCCTAAGTAAAAGTTATACCACATTTTATATCAAAACCTAGTATATGGAGAGGAAGTGTTAAGAAGAAAGAGCCATTGCATTAGTCATTCAAATTTCAATTTTTCATAGGCCAATGGAATAGTGAAGGAGAGTTTCTGCTGCTTTTGTCCATCAGCCACAAGAGAGATGTCCAAGATTTTGCGAAGTGCTTTTGAAGAGCAGTCTCAATGGTGTGAGTTGCTGTTGTGTCTGAAGTGTGCTAGAAATGGCCACATCCCAGTAACGGCAAACACCTTTATAAATTAGGCAATTGCTGTTAACACAGAGATGGAAGGAGGGACAATAGCTAACAAATCCATGTTTTGATTTGGTAAAACACCAGTGTAAAATGGCTCAGTGCCAGGGGAACTGTTAAGTATCCACAAGCAAAATAGAAAATACATCTTTGGAAGTGTAGAAGTTAATTTATTCTGAAAGTCTAAAGGAATTTCACCTCTTGCAATGCCATTCTTTTTTATGGTAGCATTCTTCCAACACCACACCTTTAGGAATAAATGACTCCCATGAACTCAGGGCCTGGTGTGGTTGCATTCTCCTTGACAGGCAGCTCCTGGTGCCCTCCCTTGGGGTGGAGCACAGAGCATCTCCAACAATCTGTAATGAATCCCCACAGCACATATAACTGCCTTTGAGGATTTACTCATTTTAGAAGACAGAAAAAGCACCAGATATGCTTGTTATATTTCTGGCTGTAAAACATAACTGGCAGGAGCCATGACTGCTGAGGCAGAAGGACCTGGACCACAAGATGGATCAGCCCAAGGAATTGGAATTCTCTCCCTGACTCTGAACTAATGGTGGGTGCCTGGGGAGACAAGCACGGAGCTGCCTGTCAATACTCCCCAAGCTCCAGCAATTTGCCATCTGCAATGCCAGAGGTGACATCTCTATGTTTAATAGGCCTCAATGGATTTCTCCCCAGAATTTATCTTGCTGTCTCATGACCACCGGAGACTTTTTTATCAAGCTGTTACAACTGCCTGGTAGAAAATCTTTTAAAATGGGAGATGTGTATTGTGGGTCCTGTGTTGTGAGAAGAACATCTGAGCTGGCTGGGAGCGTGCCACTTGCAGCCTTTTGTGCTAATGCAAACTGGGAACTTGTGTGTGGGTTTGGGCATTTATTGTGTCCTTGCAAGGAAGATATTTCTGCTGGGGCCATGTGGAGGAGTGTGGGTGACTGCATGTGGCTATAAGGTGGGAAATATTGGCTACAGGAGATGCTGATTGACAAAACTAACCCGGATTTATCATTTTTCATTCTCCATTTACTTTTTCTGATGAATTTTCTACTCAGATTGGATGAAAACATTTCCCTGGCCCACCTACAATCAGTAGTTTTTCTCCTATTTTTCTTTTTTTTTTTTCTATATTTTTGCTTTTGCTTCAGTAGTGCATTACAGTGTCAGGATTATAAACACAGCAGAGGAATGTTTTAAATCCCCCAAATGGGGATTTGCAACCAAAGTCTGGTGGAAACATTCCTACTGAAATTGGGTTACGTTAACCTTTACAAGGCTTGGACTTGCATTGTGGACATTGCTTGTTTAATAGTCTAAGTCAACTGCTTGGTTACTGGTAAAAAACTCAGGAATTTTCTGTATCTTTTCCCTCATTCCAGGGCGACATTTACCCCTTGGTAAGTGTTGCTGCGGCTTGTCAACTCCCTCATCTCTTGGGTGATCAAAATCAATGTGATGCAGGGTTTTGGGTCACGCAGAAGTCATGCAGGAGAACCTGAGGAGGGTAAAATGCCTGTAGCAGGATGGGCAAAGGCCTCCATATGCAAATTTCCCTGGACAAGAGTGGGATCAGAGCCTGCAAAGACACATTGTTGAGAAAGAATAAGTTAATATGTGCAAGGAAAAGCGATACCTGACAAATAATTTATCAACACCCACAGGGAGCTGCGGCACGCCAGCATTCCAAGCACAGCGCACGGAGAGTTTGCCCTGGATTTGCTCCGGGGCAGGTGAAGGGCCACCCCCCTTCAAGGGAGTTAATGTGAGATACACCAGCCTTTGGGGCTGAGAGGGTGTTCCAAGCCAGGGTAGAGCCTCGGACCTCAACCTTTGATCTCAGCTGCCTCTGGGGTGGGGGGCGAGGCCAGCCATGGCTTTAAAGGCGAGCAGTGGCCCCAGTGGGGCCAGCGTTCCCGAGGGGCGGCCGGACCGGAGCAACCCTGCGGACAGCGGTCAGTCCTTGTGCTTTGTCTTCTTTGTTTTGGCCAGGGTCGGGGTTACATGCGTGAGATGGTGTTTCTTGTCCAGACTTAGATATTAGTTCTTATCTACGTTACAGTCTCACAGACCATGAGTTCTACTGCACTTCTAGCTAACAAACCAAAAATGGCCCCCTTTCTCTATCTCTACAAGGCCTTTTAAGGATAAACTGTCCAATTCAGAAATAACACCTAAATTAGTTTTACTTTTAACCCAGTAACAACCACCCATGGCCTGCAATGAGGACTTTTCTATCCAGTTACAAAATACCACCCAGACCTGTGAAGAAGGTAAAAAAGAAGGACTGGCCTCCACCCTAAATCCTCCATCTTGCTTTATATATATATTACTATATTCTAAACCCTTAAACTCTAAGTTTTCCACCCTGTGATATTACACACCTCTATTCAAACGACACACCCATAATCCCAGTTCTAGAATTCAATTTTGGAAGCCTTCTCCATGGCCTCAGGTCAAATGCAGTGTTCTTTTGGAGGTCAGTGCCTATCAGCACAGAAAGTGTAAAATTCTCAGTGACCAGGGTTCCAACAGTCAGTAAGTGCTTGTGTGTGGTGGCATGCTTGGGCTGAGGGAATCTTGGCCCCATGGAGTCCTTAGATCAGCAGGTGAAGCTTTGTTAGACTCAGGTTTGATTTTCCATGGTACTCTCATTTAGCAAAAAAAACCCCCAAAACCAACAAACAACCCAGCCCCAACCCAATAAAACAAGTGGTGTAGGAAAATAATTGTACAATCCGAGAATAGTCGAGAATAGTTCCCAGTGGATCTGCTACAGAATGAAGATTGTGATTGTATGTGTTAGTTCCAAAAGACAGCGGTTCAATAAATCAAGGAAAGAAGATGGTAAATGTCAACTGGGTTGAGATGTAAGAGCCTTGATTGTACAAGAGACCTGGAATTGCTTTATTTCCAAGTTGTTGTTAGTAGCCTCAGAGAGATTCCCGAAAAGGATTGAAGAATAGTGGAAAAAAAGATCCAGAATACCTGTCTAAAGAATAAGTCTAAATAAACTAACAGGAATTAAGCAGGAAGCCTACAGGGAGTGGTAAGTGGAGAAATGGGACATCCAGACTTTTTAACTTCACCAAAAGGAAATAGGGGCAAAATGAGAGAGCTGACAAGTAAATTTGTGCCAGACAAGGACAACTCTTGCTTTAAAATTATAAAGTTGTGGTTAAGAGGGTGGAGACAGAAGGGGTAATGCCTGTGAGAGAATGGTCCTGGGCCCTCCTTAGTGCTGATGTCTCACAAAACACAGAGGATGTCACAAGAGAAATGAGGGGAGTCTGAGACTGTATCACATCACTGCTGATTGCTTAGGCTATTAAACCCTCTAAAAATCCCGAATTTTATAATCCCAATGTTGGATTTCCCTAAATCTTCCTCTGGAAGCCTTGTTTTACAGTTTGGGAAGTAAGAGTCTGCTGGTGTGATTTTTATTTTTGACTGTACTCTACACTTTCATTGAACTCTAGTTCCTCTCTTTGGTTTTTCTGTATTAATTTGCCTTGATATAGAAAAGCTGGACAATGATCTGATACCATAATCTGATTTTATGCTAATGTCTTCTCAATATATCTCTCATTAAACAAAAAAATCTAATTAAAGTGCACAAATATATTCATCATGTAAGACTTCTAAAGATGGTGAATAATTAGTCATAGTTTTAGAATTGGTGTTAATAAAAAATAGCCTTTCTTTTTAATCCCATATATAAAGTACAGGATCAACCTTTTCAAAAGACTAACAAAACAATTTGAATTTGAGGGGCCAGAGAATTTTGCATATCCTAAATTTTGATAGATTGTGAATACCAAACATAATGTTAAGGAAACATGTCCTCACACTAACCACACCTTAACCAGTTTTATTTTGCCTAATTTCAGAACCACTAGTATATGTCAATATTTTTGAGAGTATTTTGGTATTCTCCATAATATTTGAATGGCTTAAACTGGGTAGAATAACCATGAAGCCATGCTATGAAATGCTATTTGATGAGTAATTAGCTCTCTTAAACATCAACAGACAGGCATTCCAACATCACCACTATTACTTTTTAACTTGTGTTTTCCTTTTAAAATCTCACCCTACAGTAATAGAGTAGAGCTAATGTAATTCTAAAAGAAAATGATTTCTTTCTATGGAAAGGCTTAGATGATGGGGTATAACAGACTCTGCACCAGAATGTTCCATATACTGTGGATACCTGTAAGGGAAAAATAATGTTCACGAATATCTATCAGACCACTTCATTACCTAATATCAGAGCAAGAGAAACTTTGTAAATACAATCTTGCTTGATCCTGAAATTAAAACATAGCATCTCTCATAGTGTAACTGGGCCTTTTCCTTATTATTTGTCATTTCATTTTAAAAGACTTAGTTGATCATCTCTCGATATAGCAAGGAAATCTCAGGAAACCCAACAACTTGCTATCCTGGATATTATTCAGATAGAAATTAGAATTCCTTAAGACTGGATTTATTAAATGTTACCATTTTGGGCTAAAAATTTTTCCAGTTGCAGTCAAGTTCCTCTCATGTTCCAGTGAAATCCTTGGAAAGGGGTTGGAGCTGGATGATGTTTAAGGTCCCTTCCAACCCCAACCATTCTGTTATTCTGTGTAAATGGCAGTGAATCCTCTCGTGGGTCTCGGTGGATCAACGCTTGGAGCCACGTGTGGGGCAACCTCTGCCCTGTTAGGCTGGATCTGACCATGACTCCTCACCCACAGGGGCTGGGAGAGGATGCCCAGGGATGAGGATGGAGCAGGTGTGTGCTGATCCACTGATAGTGTAACCTCTCACCCTTTGAGGGCCTCCAGAACCAGCAGTGATGCCTTTAGAGCACTGAACAGGGGCTAGCATAAATTTCCTTCAATTAAAAATAAATGGAGATGAATGGTCTTGGTCTCTAACAAAAAAATGACAGTGAAGAAAGGCTATGACAAGAACAAATATCAGCAATTATCTTTCAGGACAGGCCCAAAAGTTTTTGGTGGAGGTCTAACTATTTTGCAAAAGGATGCCAAACCACATCCCTGATGTATCCGAAAGATTAATGAAAAAGATATGTATGTTTTACTTCTTTTTTCTTTTTATCCTCATTTTATTTTAATGACCAGGGAAAATGGGAAGAATGCAAATGAGTGAATGCCCTCTTTGATCTGTGTTGCTCCTGAGCATAATCTGGTAACCTGGCAGGCATCAGGCACGAGTGGAATTGCTGCCCATAAGCAGGAAGGAACTTCAGCCCCTTTGCAAGCAGTTTCTCAGTTTGGTTGTTGGTTTGAGGGAAGCAACAGCCAGAAGAGCCCTGTCCCCCTGAGGAACAGGGGAGCTGGGCCCACTGTGGGGCTGTTCACCTGCTGCTTACATCATGGGGATTATTCTTTTAAGCAGGAATAACCTGAAATCATAAGGACTTCCACCCACATCTGAAGAGTTCACAATGAAGGATTCACCCTAAAAAAGCTACAGCCACAGCACTGGGTTCTATCCAGAGGGACTGTGACAGGAGTCACCTCCAAAAGCCATCTCCCAAGGTGGGACACTGAGCCACAGGCTGCACGTGGCAGAGAACAGAAAGTGGAGGCACTGACTTCATCTGGAACTGAGGAGGCCATAGGAGTATTTTGAGGGTATGTATTTAAAATAGAGGTGGAAGAGCTGGACAGGGTTATTGGAGAGGGAAGGGAGATCTTGGTTGTGTTGGAATTGAACAATCGAACTGTTAAAAGGCAGCGCAAGGATTAAGGCATCAACAGTGGGTGTTTCTCTGTACCTCAAGATTATTTTATTTTGCTTTGAAATGATGCCTGACAACGTTATGAACATTCTGTACAACACACATCTCCTCTGCTCTGCAGGACACCAGGCAGCAGGGTTTGCTCCGGAATCTGCTCTGACCATGTCTCCTCCAGTCCTGTCAGACCTGGGCTATGTCCCCCCCGACGGTGGATGGGGCTGGGCAGTGGTGTTCGGAGCCTCCATCTCAATTGGGTTTGCATTTACCTTCCCTAAAGCTTTCACAGTCTACTTTAAAGAGATCCAGGCTGTTTTCAGCATCTCCTACAGCCAGATTGCCTGGACAACATCCATCATGTGTGCTACCACCTATGGAGGAGGTAAGTGAAGCAAGGCTGTGTCTTCCTTTGGAAAGACAAGATCTGATCTCTACACCAAAAGGGGAGAATGTATTTCTTTGAGGAAGTTCCTGGCAAGTGCTAACTCTGAGTCTGGCTTTCTGTTTTCTGATATGTATATTGGCAAAATGGAGAAAACCAGTAGTACCGAGGGGTTTTTTTGCCAATATATATGAAGTCATCAATTATTGTTTCATCAGAAATCTTGCTATGCGTGGATGAGTGGAGACTTGGACTTATTTGAGTTTGGGCACTAATTTCAGTATACTTAAGACTTTTGCCCTGGTTCTATTCTTGTCTTTCCTTTTGAAACAAAAATGTGTGACTTGTACTCATGATTGCAGAGAAGCCCCTGAAACTCAAACCCCAAGTTTTGCTGATGTGCAGACATGGAATATGTGCACGTTTATCTTGAGACAGCATTGAAATATGTTTTTCCCTAAATCTGTTGCTAAAATCTTGCCTCAGATAAGTAAGGGATTATATTTTAGACTTTTCTCAGCAGAATCTTTCTAAAAGAACAAATACGTTCACCAGTTTCTCCAAATTACAATGTTCACTGGGTACCTGTACCGTGGCTGCAAAAGTTGCTGTTGTGGGAAGGGATCTACTGTCCTCATAATGAAATCATCAAATGGATGTTCCTTGGGGGATGTTTCCAGGTTATCAGTCTGCCACTTTGGTCTGAGTAGCTGGTTAATCTTGCTGTTAATGGTTATCAGAGATCATCTGCTTTAGGCTGCTGATGCCTGCGAGGTGCAGCTGCTGGCAGTTATTCCTGGGCTCTTAGCAGATCCTGGCAGTTCTTAGCTGGTTTTGCAAGGGTGAAAGGTAAAAGGATTAACACTTAAGAACACAAGAATAGCCACCCAAGTGTGAGTAGCCTCACACCTGCCCAAACCAGTATTCCACCTAAAATAAGTCACTGACGCTCTTTGGGGAAGACCATTAAAAAAATTTTATAGATGGAGGGGTCTCCTTGGTACCCTCTTGCCTTCAGGACAGGCGGGTTTGGAGGCTTCCGGGGTCACTCATTGCTAAGATCAGGGCTACACCCTCTGTACAGAAGGCTCACACACTCATGTACTTTAGGAACTGGTTTTACATGGCAATAAAAAAAGGAGCTGGTATGGGATGGATTAAGGTGAAAGGAGATGTACGTGACCAGAGAGGTGTGAGGGATGAGCTGTTGGCAGAAAGAGCCTTTTCAGGGGTCAGACTGCCAGCCAGCCCAGATTCCCTGGGCTCTTTGGGCTGTGCTCTCTGCTGCAGTTGGACAGAAGGGTTCACTTCCAGGGGGAATAATTCAGCAGCTCTGCTGAACACTGATTTCCCTTGAAACAATGGCTGTGTATCCTCTGGCTGCTGTTTGGCTCTGGTGCTTTTGTGTCAGGAGCTGAGAAGGGCTGACAGAGTCAGAGCGAGAGACTGAAGACAGATTCATTTAGGGGGTTCATTTCCTTAGGGTGGCTGTTCAGGGCCCTCTGGAAGCTGGGTGTCTGCAACTGAGCAACAGACATTGTCTCAGGGTGGTTGGGATTTCTGGCTTTTTATTCTCCACATTCCCTCAGCCAGGGCCCTTGACATCTGGATGGAAATAGGGGAGAGGACAGCAAGGGAACTGCTGGCTGTGGTATTGCTTGAAGAAGAAGCCATTACAGTATCAGACTTGTGGCTTTCATCACTAATCTTCGCATCTTTAAATACAGACTTTCATGACACCTTCTTGCTGCGGAGCTGTTATTACGCACTGCAGCCATGTGTGCAAGTGCCTGACTTTCCCAGATGCCACCTGCAACAGCAGGAGGGTGCAGCACAAGCAGGAAAATACGAGCTGACTTTTCTTTTTCAGCATTGTATTTATATTCACTCAGACTTTGGGCCAAGGGCTCAGTGCTGGTAGAGGGATCCTTCCACAAATGTCTGTGTTCACTGCTCCAAGGGCACCTTTCCTCTCTGGAGCTCAGTCCCCCAGACAGTACCTGTTGCTCTTCACCTCACTGAGCTTTTAAATCACTGCAGCATCTGAAATAGATCTTGGAAAAACATAAATCTGAGGAAAAATCCCATGTACTCTTCTAGAATTAAGGAAGATCAAGTGTCTCATCTGTTTTTGTGCATGATTCATAATTCTAAACATTTCCCTGTCATGTTCTCATCTTTCAGTTTTGCTGCCAGTAACTGGTGTTGACATCTCCATAGATCTGAAAGCAGCAGCATGCTAATAGTAATGGAAGAGGGAATGGCAATAATAACAGATTCAGGAGTTTCATCTTGGGAAATAAATACCTTTGAGTGCATAAGTAATTGAATACTCATTTTGATCTTCCTTTCAGCTATAGCAGCCTAAGTCTACAGCAATTCTGTAGCATCCAGTGAAGCTGCATGCTGTGTTTGAGGAAGGAGGAAAGTACCAACAAACCCATCCCAGACTGGCTGAAGAAATGCAGGGGATCCCTTCAGACCCCAGCTTTTATTTTACAGTATTCAGAAAAGCTGTAGCTATCTGTATATAAAACAGTTGTTTAGGACAGCCTGCACTAGAGTAAATAGAAAAACAAAACAAACCAAAACAACTTCAACAAACATTGAATAGAATTTTTGGATAAAGTCTGGGGTCTGGGGTACACGGATTTCATCTTTCAGCTGCTGAGATTGACCTGCTGAACTGTAGCACTAGAAGCCTGGCAAATTTCAGCCTCAAGCATTTTGGGAAAGGGGGCTTCCCCAAAGGTCTTCAGGAATAGGAAGTACTGGAGTGCCCTGTAAACCTTACCTAGGTAATAGGTGCCTCTGAAGCATGCCTTACAAGGAGTCATTTCTGTGGAACTTAGGGAGTTCTTGGGAAGGTCAAGATTCTGTAGGCCTGGGATTATAGCAGGCTTGAGTAAATATCACACTTGGCCCAAAAAGCCTCCTCTTTTTGTTCTTGTGGGGTAACAGGGATGTACAATGTCAGAAGGTCAGCAAGTTCCTAAAGAACTCTCTGCGTAAGACCTTGAAAGTTAATGCTAAAGCATCGTGCTTGATCTGCTGGACAATGGTCAGCCAGAAGGGCAAAGCAGCACAGAGAATTCAGTCCCAGGAGCCTGGCTGAGTTTCCCCCCAGCAATCCTGGGTGTTGCATCACCCTGTGTTGAGGGCACAGGGATGTTACACACAGCTCTCTGCACCCTGTGATGTGTGCACTCAGCTCCTCCCAGGTTTGTTTCTGTCCCTTGTTTCCACATCCCAGCGTTTTACTGAATTTGAAGGGTAATGAGGAACCTCCTGGCTTTCCTCCGCCCCACCAGGAGGAGCTGGTTGTGTCGCAAGGAGCTGCAGACTTGATCCTGATGTCCTGCTTCACTTACAGAGCCTTGCTGGTGACAAGCACTGTGTGGTGCCAGCTGAGATGGGCTCCTGCTCAGACCATCCTTGTCCTTGAAGCAGATCAAAGGTGTCCTACATGTGCAGCAAACAGCAGTACCTGCTCCCAGGACACTGCATGCAGTCCTAGAGAGAGATTGCCTGGGGAAACTCATGTCGAGAGGAGACACCCTTGTGGAGTTACAATCACTTGTCACAATTTTATTCGATGGGGAACCAAAATCCGTACCAAAGCCCCAGCTGCCTCTTTATGATATTTTTCTGTACTTATAACTGACTATCCCTCCTTCATCTTAAAACTTGGGTGAGGTGGGGTTAATTTTTTGGAAAATAACCAATTATGTAATGACCAGGAGTACTATGATCTGCAAACAGTGGTGTTCCAGAGACTACTTGGAAACTGCTGTGACATCCCCCTGTCCCCAGGTCACTGACCCTCAGTTCAGGCTCAGTCAACACTGTGCAGTTCCAGGTTTTTGCTGCTCTGGAGTGGGAATCACTCTTTGTGGTGATCCTGCAACATCTCTCCTCTCCCAAACATCATGATGGTTTAAGGAGATCTAAAGCTTGGTGATTTAAGAATTGGTGAAGTGTTATTCAGGCAGCCTTGAGGGAGGTGATCCTTTTTTTTGCCCCATTGACAGCTACTTGAGAGTTTACTTGGAAGTAACAGCAGAGGTTTTCTGTACCCAGATGTGCCACAGCTGCTGAGGGCCATGTCTTGGAGATGGTGCTTCTGGAGGGGCTGGATGTGTCACAATTCACCAGATTTGTTTTGGCAGTCCAAGCTGCAGATCTTTGCTCACCTGGTTCCCTTTCACTGAAGGGAGTAAGGAAACCCTCACAAGAATATTTCCAGCAGAAATCACAGGCAGGCTAAGTGGGTAAGACAGACTAGGATAAGGTGGGACACCGCACAGATTTTACTTCGGCAGCACTAAGGAATCCTTATTCATTATGTGTTTACCTTGAGCAAAAATGTATGGACATGTTATCCTGTGGTAAAACCCCACAGCAAGGACAACAAGGCTTGAGTCTGGAACTGGAGAGCCCCAGGGCAGGGAAGGCAGAGGTTTCTCTCTGCACACAGTGTCACCAGTGGAGTCCCCTTTCAGTACAAATGAGAGAGTGACCTGCTCTGCTCTGGCTAATGTGTAATTACACCTTCAACACAACCTCCTGCCTCAGCTGTTTGTTTGCCTGTCTTTGTGTGCACAATCTTAAATGCCTTCAGGCTCTGCATTCAGCAGTGTTTGGAAAAACACAGCATTTCTCCTCATTTTCAGCCATTTAGGACTTGGCATAACCAGGCTTCTGCCATAAAAGTTAATAGCTAAATTCTTGATGCATCTCTGAGTACTTCAACCATGTTGTTTTTTCCCTTTCTGTGCAGTCATTTTCCAAATATAACAGAGGAAGATCCTTCTGGGATTAAAATGTAAATGAGACAAAGATGCAACAGCAAAGGAATAATTTGTTTTAATTCCCCAGTGAAAACATTCCAGTTATTAGATCTAGATTAATTGTCGCCATCTTTTTACCAACAAGAATGTTTTGGTTTGAGCTGCTGATTAAACTCCTGCAGCAAGGGAAAAACAGAAGAAGTGATGCTACTGCTTGGTTTATTCTGTTTTCTCCAGGAAACCAGCACATCTCACAGTGATGCTTCATGCACCTAGCTGGATTGATGGCACAGACACAGAGCTGGGGCTGTCTGAGAGGTTTCCTGGCTCTGGAGAAACTTATTTCATGTCATTAATCCCTCTCCCTGTCTGCCCTTCACACTATTAATACCAGGGTTTAGCAAAAAGCAGGTTTGACATTTCATAACTTTCTATTTTGACCTCTCCTTGACCCCCTTGTAAAACATATAACTCAGTGAAAAACAAAGCCAGGAGGCTCTGCCAGCGTCCCAGGTGGTTTCAATGCCAGCACTGATGTCCCTTGGCTCTGTGCAGTGTCACCTGCAGTGTCACCCCATCACCAGCTGCAGGGGGTGAGGGGCTGGTGGCTCTGCCTGCAGCAGAACATCTCCCCCAGCAGCAAAGAGGCTGCATGGAAATTAAAGGTCCCCCCCTTCCAAATAGCCACGGGGATGTCAGGGGATGTGGATTGACCATGTTTGACCAGCACATGCCACTTGGAACATGTTGGTTGGGTGCTGCCTGCACCCCTCCTGCTGCTCAGTGCCCCAGGAGCCACCAGCCAGAGTTAGGTTCCCTTTAATTAAAAAAAACAGGAATGAAAATATTCGTGGTAAATGCCTGAATGCTGGAGTCTTGTGGCTAAACACTGAGGAATGTGTTTTTTCAGCCTGGTCATGCTCAGTGGTGGGGAGAACACAAGGTATAAGGGTAATTCTGCACTCCCTGGGAAGGGAAGTGATGCTTTGTCCCCCAGCTGGCATTTTGTGGTGGCATCTGGTTGGAGTCCAGCGCCAAGAATTTTGGTGACTTGAAATCTACTCTCAAGTATTACTCTGTATATGTATGGATTGAACCCTTAGAAAAAGTTAAGAATTTTATTAAGAACATAAATAAATGGGCCTGTTTTTTAAGGACCGGGATGTCTCTGTCCTAAGACAGGTCACACAAGGCAGCTGCAGGGAATGTTCTTTAGAATGGCACCCAATTTAGTATTTCTGGAGAAGGGAATTCTCGTCTTCCAATGATGGTATCCCATGGGTCCAGCCCTACGGTTTTGCAGAAAATTTCTGCCTATATTCTCATTCATTAATTCAGGAGCTCCATTTTAACTGTGGTTATGGATTGGATTTCACTGCTGCTGCATTTTATGAGCAAATGGAACATGACAATAGAGCAGTTTTAAGAAATGGGGTGTGCCATTAAAGGCCCTTTAAAGAAGTGCAGAGGTACCTCTTTTGGCATTTACCAGATGCTGTTTTCAAGCAGCAGAGCTAGGTATGGGGTTTTTTTTATCTAATATGAAAGCAATTTCTGAAAACTTTAATTGACTTGAAAAGACTCAATGAAGGAAAAACTCTGTTGGAATTATCGAGTTGCAGCTCTTACCTTTGGCTGCTATAAACTGCTTTGCATAAAAGGCATTGAATAAAATTATTTCCAAATACCAAAGTAATTCACTGAAAAGGAATAGGAATGTTGTTGATTCTTTAGGGGGCCCAGGGGTTTTCCCCTAACCCTTTTTTTTTTTTTTCTTTTCTTTTTCCAAGACAAGAAAAAACACTTAAGTTGTCCTCACTGGTCACTTTTTGAGGGGAACTTATGTGCTCCACTATATGGGTGAAGTGAAGTGAGGCCCTGGCTCAGGTCGCCCAGGGAAACTGTGTCTGCCCCATCTCTGGAATTGTTAAAGGGCAGGTATGATGGGGCTTGGAACAACCTGGTCTGGTGGAAGGTGTCCCTGCCCATGGCGGGGGGATGGCCCCAGTCCTCCCAAGCCGTTCTGTGGTTCTGTGATTTTAAATATTGCTCATCAAACCTTGGGCTTCAATAAGTAAAGGGTGTCAGTTCATTTGATCAAAAAATCATGACCTGGGGACTGTCACAGAAAGCTTTGTGAAGTCTGGAAAATGAGGGGAGAGGAAGAGTTTCAGATTCTGCTTTGCTCCTGGCTCCTTTTCACGGCATGGCTCTCTTTGAACAGCTCTGGAGAGGACACTGGGAATTACAATAGCAGTCGCTTATTTACATTGAATACTGTGATAGGGAAATGAGTCATTTGAAAAGGTATTTTGCAATTTTAATCAATTTTGTTGCTGCTTGCCAGCAAATTAAAAAACCTGCCCTCCAGGAAGAGTCTGCTGTCAGTGGATGAGAAAGCAGAGCCTGGTCCCAGGGGAGAGTCTGTGTTCCTGACATGGAGGGGGGGCACTGGCACAGGCAGCGGCTGTGAGATGAGCCCGAGACTCCCAAACTGCTAGGAAGTCTTTTTGACCTAGTGAGCCCAGGATTTCCAGTGTCAGCCCCCCCCTCTGCCCTCGGGCTGTTCTGCTTTGCGTGTGAGCTTTCTTCCGAGCAGCAACAGCAGCTCAGACTTCCCACCTTTAGACATCTTTGGGAATCATCTGTTTGCCCCCAGTACCACCTGCTGCTGGTCTCCTGCTCCACTGCTGAGTCTGCCGCGAGTTTGTGTGAAAGTTCACCCCGAGGTGTCCTGCTGGCTTGGCTGCAGGGGCCGTTCTTTAGCATGACGCACAATTTAGCAGTTCTGGAGAAGGAAACTCTCAGCTGGAAGCGGAGAGTTGTTGCAGCTTCCATGGCTGAAGTTGTACCTTCTTCTTCATCCCTCTGCTCCCTGCGCTTTCCATCTGTCTTGCTACATTGAATGCTGCTACTAAGGATGTGCCAAGCTCAATCTAGGTGTGTTTATTCCATTTTGGTCTTATTTTTTCTTTTGAACAGAACACAGAAAGCAGCTGCTGGAACAACTGAATGCTGGTATCCTCACAGCCCATAAAGTGGGCCAGGGCTGTACCAAAATAAAACTATCCAAGTCATCACGTTGTGACCTCACAGCTGAGATTTAAGGCTTTTGGTCATTTTGAGTTTACTCAGTTTTATAGGAAGAAGGAAATGGCAGTCATAAAACATCTTACAGTTGTGTTGTGAGGAGATTTTAAAGCTCCAGATTAACTGTGCCAGGCGAACTGCAGAGCAAGGCCCTGATTTTTCCCCCTCTCAGTTGCTTCATGGTGCAAGTAGAAAAATGGAACACACACAGAGGGCTGTTAGCTAAGCCAGGGGGAGGCAAGGTTGAGTAAGATACAAGGTCCGTGGTGAAACTGCACCTTCCCAGCCAGAGCAAACACTGCTTAATGTTTTCCCAACCAGAGCTCCATGTGAAAACTGGACCTCACAGCAAACTGGTGAACATGAACAGGGGCCAGAAGTCTGCAATGGTCACAGAATCATAGAATTCTGAGATGGGTTGGAAGGGACCTTAGTGCCCATCCTATTCTAACCCCTCTGCTACCTTCCCCTGTCCCAGGTTGCTCCAAGCCCCGTCCAGCCTGTCCTCGAACACTTCCAGGGATGGGGCATCCACAGGTTCTCTGTGCCAGTGCCCCATCACACTCACAGTGAAAAAAATTTCTCCCAACATCTAATCTAAATCTCCCCTCTTGCAGTTGAAAACGGTTCCCTCTTGTCCTATCACAGCACCTACCTGTGCAAAAAAATCTCTTTTTTTTCTTTTTTAATAACGATGATGCAGTCCAGGGGCGGGACAGCAGCAAACAGCTTGGTATGGAGGAGAAAAGAGCTNCCCCGAACCAAGGTGGGCTGGGGCCACGGGGGGCAGCATCCCGGGGCTGGCGGTCACCACACCCCAAGGGTGAGGGCTGGAGGAGCAGCATCCTGAGGCTAGAGGTCCAAGGGAGCAGCGCCCCGGGACTGGGGATCCAGCGGGGGCAGAATCTCAGGACCGGGGTCTGGAGGAGCAGCATCTCAGGAATTGGGGGTCCAGGAGAGAAGAATCTCAGGACCGGGGTCTGGAGGAGCAGCATGTCAGGACTGGGGGTCCAAGGGAGCAGAATCTCAAGACTGGGGGTTGGGGAGCAGCATCCTAGGACTGGGGTCTGGAGGAGCAGCATCCCAGGACTAAGGGTCCAAGGGGAGCAACATCCCGAGAATGGGGGTCCAGGGGAGCAGCATGCCGGGACTGGGGGTCCAGGNTTTCTTTTTTAATAACGATGATGCAGTCCAGGGGCGGGACAGCAGCAAACAGCTTGGTATGGAGGAGAAAAGAGCTGGGATTTAGTAAAGAAAAGAGGAGGAGGGATGCAGGTGGAAACACAGGGGAAGTAAAAAAGAACAATTTGCGTTTAAGTGACCGGGGGTGGTTTAATTAATGCCCGCGGGGTGACCGGCGCGGCTGCCTCGGCTGGGGGCTCGGGTGCACGAGGGGACAGGGTGCT
>WBMY01002127.1:318014-399696 GCA_013397315.1 Donacobius atricapilla
AGAATCTCAGGACCGGGGTCTGGAGGAGCAGCATGTCAGGACTGGGGGTCCAAGGGAGCAGAATCTCAAGACTGGGGGTTGGGGAGCAGCATCCTAGGACTGGGGTCTGGAGGAGCAGCATCCCAGGACTAAGGGTCCAAGGGGAGCAACATCCCGAGAATGGGGGTCCAGGGGAGCAGCATGCCGGGACTGGGGGTCCAGGGGAGCAGCATCCCGGGACTGGGGGCCCAAAGGAGCGGCATCCCGGGACTGACCCCGCGACTGCACCCTCTGTGTTCCAGGGCTCCCCGGGGAGCGTGAGCCCACCCGGCCATGCCGGCCCCGGCTGAGGCAGGGCGAGCCCCCGGCCCGCCGGACGGCGGCTGGGGGTGGGTGGTGCTCTTCGGCGCCTTCGTTTCCATCGGCTTCGCCTACGCCTTCCCCAAAGGCTTGGCCATCTTCTTCAAAGAAATCCAGGATTTCTTTGACACTTCCTATAGCGAGGTGGCGTGGGTCTCCTCCATCATGCTGGCCACGACGTACGGCGCAGGTGAGTGAGCCTGCCCCGGAGCGCGGCTGCTGTAAGGGCAGGAATGAGGCAGAAATCTCCACTCTGCGCCAGAGCAAGGGCGAGCAACCACAGTGTCCATCTGTACGGGAGCCATCCACAGATTTGCTTTCTGATCATGCTTCCAAATGTTTGTTTAGGCACACAAGTCATATGTGGAGCCTGAGGGGCTCCTACCCAGAAATCAGAAGTTTTCCTATGAAAACCTTCTGTGGGCGTCAGGGAAAAAGCCCTGAGAATAGGCTGGTGTGAAATAACTAGGTCTGGGTTTCAGCCAGGACTGAGTGTGGAGTAGAATAATAAATGAAGTAGCTGCTTGTTTATTGTGGCAGCTGATAATCACAGCAATGAAATCACCAGTCATTCTTATCAGTTTTAAAGCAGTGCCTGTAACTTTGCTCTTTTTTATAATTTCAATACCACTTTCATGACTGAATGAAATACATGGGCTGCCCTTGATTAAATCTTCAGCTGGAGGTGGACAGGAACCACACTCTGCAATTGCAGGAAGCTTCATCAATATTTATCCTGTCGATTAAAGAAATTCTGAAAATAATCTTTGTTTTCACAAAGGGTTTTCTTTTCCCTTAGTAATGCACTGTAGTGCTTTTTGAAGAGCACAGTTGCTAATGAAAATAAAGTTGTTTTGTGTAAGTTTGTAAGATGGAAGAGAGGCTTGAGTCAGAACCTATCATAATCTACTCTGTTGTAACCCAGACTTAGTCCTACAGTAATGAGCTCTGCAGAGACTGAGTTCCTATGCAAGAACCCACTAATGGAGCACTTGGAGGGTAGAACCCCAGCAGTGATTGGAAAGAGACATCCCCTGCTTGTGCCAGTGCTGTGGTCCCATTACACTGCAATAAATGTGGCAAAGTATTTACCTGTGCGCTGGGCGCTCCCTGGGTGCCTCTGTGAGCTGTTGGCAGCTCTGCTTGTGCAGGGTGAAATCCCGCACAGTTGATTAGCAAAAACTTTATATACGATCAATCACCTTACGGTGCCGCAGAATTCAAATAATCCTGTTATTTTAAACCATCACCTTTCGTTGCGAGCTTCGGGCGAGATGTGTCAGCCTCGAGCGAAAGTTCAGGTACGAAATTTAACCACCAAACAGTAAGAAAACCCATATGAGCTTGTGGCTTCAGGTCATGGGTATGCATGTGTATCCACAGATACTGGGGTATGCTAGGTACCCACAGTGTGTGTTCATTCTGAGCTGCAGTCACAAAAGAAAAACCAGGCCAACAGGCACACCTGAGACCGTGATCAGAATGAAAATCATTGAGTGGATGAACCTCCGAGTGATGACCCAGATGCAGAAGATGTGAGCGATCACTCGGATGGTTCCTCCACGAGCAGATACTGAACATTTTGTCTTTTTACTGTTCTTTTTCATTTTTTCTTTTTTTTACAGAAAAAAAAGAGTGAGATGTGGGCTCAACATTTCTGAGTCTAAATTTTAGCTTGCTAACTATTGCTAGCTCATTTCCCAAGGGAAAGTTGTCAACAGTTTTCTCTCTTCAAAACATCTCTCTGTTTCTCAAAACAGGTTCAGTAAACAGTGTTCCCTTTCCCATAACAACTGTCCCCAGGTGTTGTTTCCTGTTCCTGAACCAATGGAGAGCAGTGTCAGTGCCATGGACCAATAATAGACCTTTTTACACAGCATGTTATAAAAAAACTGCTAGAATGGTAAATAAAGCCTCCTTTCTCTTCTGACACCTATATGGAGTCAATCTATTTCGTGTCCTACTGTGACACTGCTTTGTCTTCCAATTAAAAAATGTTGTCCCCTCCCCCGGTATGGAGGAGATGCTTTGTGCCTGACCACGACCAAGCGAGGAACATGCTCTGCAGATTAACCCTGCACCTGGCAGCACCTCAAGTTGCTCACAGGGATTTAAGTGGGGAGCTTGAACCTCTTTGGGGTTCAGCTCATGGCCAATGAGCTGGTGGTGGAGCAGGTGAAATGCTGCTCTGATCACCTCTGCCTCCTTCCAGCTGCTGATTTTCCATCCCACCTCCTTCTCTGGCTCTCCAAGCATTCCAAGTCAGTGCTGCGTGCTCTGTACCTGGGATGTTGTAGTGGGCTTTTATCCCAATTAGCTGAGCATCCTCTGCCTTTTTGCAGGAGCTTTAACTTTTCCCTCACTAATGCTATTGCGCGGTGATGTGGGGATGATAGAACTGAATTGCAGGTTCTTTTGTACAATCCCTTGCCTTGCAGCTGCTCAGAGTTACATCCAGTTCCCGGTCCTCCCCTCCTCTGCTCTGTGGTAACGCAGATGGTGCTGGATCCTCCCTGGGACCCTGACCGAGGTTCTGGGTGGCTCAGTGGCTGCAGACAGGGCGTGGTGGGAGCTGATGGAACACGGACACAATGAAACACGGGTGCCCAAGGGTGTATTTAACACGTCTGCTGTGATGGACTGGGCATTTAACACCGGAGCGGGTGTAGCTTGTGAGTGACTCCAGTGATTTGGAAATTCTTGTTAAAGGACAGCTGCTCTGAGCTGCCCAGGTTTTGCTCTGTGGCAGTGCCTGTTAGAACTGTGAGGATGCAAGGCTTGATTTACTTTGCTGAAAAACTAGAAAACTGTTTAACACTGAATTTTTGCTGAGTTTTTTAAAAAAGGTAAAAAAAAAATTCTAAAACCGCCAAGATTTCAACATATTCCTAAGTAATTAATAGAGCTACCAAACCAGATGATCGTTGCAGTATCATGTCCATCCCTTCCCTTCCTTTCCCAAACGAGGCAGAATTGTCACGGGCTGTGTGGAGGTGCAGGTGATGCTGTCCGCAGCCCTGTGGGAACACTGTGGGGGCACTCAGCATCATGAAGCATCAGGCACATGTCCCTGGGGGGCTGAAGGGGCCAGGGGAGCATTTACTGGTGCCAGGTGTGGGCCATGGAAGGCAATCCCATGAGGACTGGCCTATCCCAGCTCCCTCCATCCCCAGGAGCATCACAGCTGCCCGGTGCCCTGGCAGGGCACACAGAGGATGACGTTTTCACTGGCCACAGCTTTTGGTGACACAGTGCCTGGTTTCCTTGGTGTTCTAGTTGGTCTAAGGGCTTGTTTTTGGACTGTGCTGCTTACACTGCAATAGAGCTTGTGTTTGCATTTCATAAATAATGCAAATGAAGCTTATTTTCTGAAAATACATGAACTAACCCAAATCTCTGCTGGAGAAACTGTGTTGATTTTGACAGCATGGATGCAGATTTACAGTGACCACCTGAGGCTTTGCTTGTAGCGCCAAAGGAGTTCCAGTTTTTCAGACTAAAACTGAAAATCAGCAGCCAGGACTGTTTCTGCCCTTCACTTTCTGCTGAATTCCCCCAGGAAGCTGTTTTATACCAGCCGAGGCTCTGGCAATATATATTACAGAAGTTAATGTGTCTTATCCCCCAGTTTCTTAATCTGAACTAGGTTGCAGAAAACAATTCTGTCACTATAATACCAGTAGTAAAACAGATTACTGTGCAGTAAAGTGGATAGCCTGGACTTTATGATGGGGTACTTGTAGTTCTTGCCAAAGCTCCTGTTCAGCAATTCCACATTTCCAATTGCAGAGGGCAGACTGGGAGGTTTGAGGGTGAGGAGCATGAGGGAACATTGCTTTTCTCAGACCAAATCCCACAGGCTGAAGCCCTGTCAATCTGATAAAGAAGGATTTGTTTTACAATGTTTCTACTTTTCTTTTTTTTCTTGTCATGGGTGAAGAGCTCATTTCTTACCCCAAATAAGAAAGGTATTACAGAGCAGAGTCTTTGATGTATGGGAAAAAAAAAAAAAAAAGGGAAGAGGATCTGATCAATGACCTTAGAGGTCTTTTCCAACCTTAATGATTCTCTGATTCTATAAGGGGCCAAGAGCCAGGGCATCATCCTTCCCTAAAGGTGCTTTCAGCTGCAGCTCAGCACCCAGGTAACAGGCTCTGGGTGTGAGGAGGGCACAGCAAATGTCCCAAAATGTGGGGCACCACAGGGTACCCATCGTGCTGCCAGATGCCCTGGGCAGGGCTTCTTTTTGCAAACTGCCTTCTTGGGCACTGTTTGCTGTGCCAACACAAGACCAAGACTCCTGAGGTTTTGCCTCATGTGCAGGGCTGAGTTTTGTTCAGGAAGCAATTCCAGTGCACAGCCAAAAGCCTTTGGCCTTTGCACCTCCTGATTTTTGCACCTCCTGTGGTGCTGCCAGGTTCACAGAACTGAGCTACCCTTGTCCCACTTTTAAGGGGGACACATTTCAAGCTATGTGTCTCTGGGGACAGCCATTACCCAGGGAAAGCAGGAGGCAGTGGGGCTCTCAGGAGAGAAAAGCAGTATTAATTTGCTAGTAAATTAGTTGCCCTATTCAGCATCAGGGGAAACAGCCAAACATTCTAAAAATAAGAAATAGTGATGCCACTAATTTAATAGCAGTAATGTTCTTGTAGGTCTTATGGTCTCCTGTAAGGCTCTAAGAGAGGTAAGGACCATGGGAAGAAGTAATATCTTTTATTATGGCTAACTGTTAGAGCTTGAACAACGAGCCAACCTCCTGGTCACATGTGCCAGAATAGAGAGAACAATTTAATATGAAAACAGGATCTGCAGTTTCTTTTTTAATTTTTTTTTAATGGTAATTGTGTGGCCAAATGATTCCTTCATCTTTATAATGGAATAACAGGAATCATCCAAGGAGGGCTCAGAGAGCAGATCCTCCTGCAGAGTCATTTGAGCTACTTGGCTTGAATAGCTGGGGCTACACCAGGGGACATTGGAGCTTCTTTTTAGTAATTTTGAAGAATTTCACTCTTTTGTGATTGCTGTGCATGTTTGTATACAGCTTGTAGGTGAAAATCTGTGCTGCTTCTGTTGCCCTTTAAAGCATAAAAAGCTCAGGCTCATGGCATCAGCACCATGCACTGATTTAAATTCAGAATGTACTGCAGTGGAGTCTTCTCTCGGTGTTGATATATCCTGCTGTAAAACTCCCCCCAAAATTTCCAGGGTGCTGCTCTAACACATCCAAATTTCCATTAAAATTAAAGAATCGCCGTCTGTCTATTTTACAAAGACAACATCAGAGAGCCACATAGTGCAGACAGAAGAAAAATGAGAGTGTTTCTGGTGGAAAAGCCTCCACCTGAAACCAGCCAGTGTTTATTAGTCGTGTTATTTATTGGTTTGTAATTTGGTGAAGATCAAATTACCTGAAGATTTAATTCTGGAAATGCTCCACAACTAAATCTTTTCTCCAAAAAAACTTTCTCCTAGAGCTTGTAAGTGCTTAATAGAGCATCTGCTAAAGCAGCAAGGAAGAGATAGGGAAGCTGAAAGTCCACCATTGACCTTGAACATTTAATCCAAAATTTTATAGCTGTATTTTATTACACTGCTATCATGATAAATTGCAGTGACAGGTTTAGAAAGCACCTTACAACATGCAGTGGCATAAAGCTATATTAATAATGAGTTTGATTCTGCAGTTTTTAACTTAATCAAAACTGCCAGTGTTCTCTCCTGCTCTGGTCCAGACTCCAGCAAAACCGTCTCTGCCTCCAGAAGACCCCACCCAGGGCTCTCCACCCATCTCAATTCAAATAGCTGTGAAGCACTACAGCGCCACAAGGGGAAACTGAGACACGGGAGGGAGGTGGGTTTTTTCAAGGACAAGGTTATGTTCGCCTGTGTCAGCTCTCTTTACTGCTGTGCTTACAGCCCTGGTTCAACAAACATCCATTCTCAAGTGGGGCTTTTACTCGGATTTCCCGAGGCATGTGCTCTTCCACCTGGGTGTTTTGTGGAGGCTGAAACAAAAGGAGGAAGGTTATTCTGTTTATTCACGGTGCTGTGGATATCCAGCATCCTGCTCTGCTGGCCCAAGCCCTGGCAGGTGCTCCCTGGAGCTGCCTGATGCTGGCCTTCACCTTTTTCCTTGCCCTCCCCACCTCTTGGAGTCCCACTCAATCAGCCTCCCCGTGCTGTGCAAACAAGACGTCTTCTCCTGCAGGGGCAATCCCCAGGGTAGCAGCACCATTAGAATCCTAGATTTTGATAAGAAAGCTGGATGAGGAATGATTTGATTTCTGTAATGAATGGTGCTGCAGATTCATATACTTCTCCCAGCTCTCAGAGAGCACTCCAGCTCTGCAAGGTCACCATGTATGGGCTTATATTTTTTATTTTTTTAAATAGCTCTGTTCTACTTAAGAGCGATAATAGCACTATAGGTTCAGGTGAAATATTTCTGTGTTCGTGGACTTGGTCACAAAGCTTTATCATTTTGCCCTTCATTGGAGCTATCAAGGTCACCAGGCAGCAGTAAGAGAGATGTGATAGACTTAATAAAAACCAAGATTAATAAGAACTAAGAAGAAGGAAGGGAAGAGTTTTGGTTGGGGGGTTGCTAATGGTGTTAAGCCAAAGAGTAAGTTATAATCCATTCCCCCAAAGTGGAATTCAAACATGTGAAAGCTTCTTCCCCCAGATGCCAACCTGTCCCAGAGCATTGCAGCTCTTCTGCCCCTGGATGGGCTCTCCAGTGTAACTGGAGAAGTCCTGCAGGGCTTCCCAGGGGTGGGCAAAGCCCTTTGGAGATCACCAGCAGCCAGGGAACAAATGGCTTTTGGAGCAGCATGTTAGGAGTGGTAACAAAGGGCTTTTGGCCTCCAGGAATGGCTGTTCCAGCCACACAGGGAGCTCCTGTTCTGCAGCTGGGCTGCCAGTGGTGGAAGGGATAAAAGCCAGTCCTGCCAAGGCAAAAGGACAGCTAAGGAAATCATGGGAGAGCAACTCCAACACCGCGATGTCGTGACCTTGTGAAGGTGAGCGGCTGTGATCTGCTGCGTGGTGAGATCCAAACCTGCAGCTGGGGAAGCCACTGAGCGCTGTCCCTTTGCAAGAGAGGTTATTTAACTGCCTAAATACAAAGTGACATGAAGGACCTTGGCTGCAGCCCCAGTTTGGGAGCTGTTGGCCTGTGGCTCCTCCGTGCGCTGCTGGAGCAGCATCCAAGATGGGTAATCTGGAAATTGAAATGCCAGAGCACTGATCAGATAAGACTGCTGCATAAGGAGGAGAACACTTTGTCTTTCTGAAGCTTGGGCCTTGTCTGCTTTTTTTTTTTTAATTTTTTTTTTTTATTTTTTTTATTTTATTTTAACACCAGGGTGCTGCTGAAGCAGATGTAAGCATTTCTGGTGGGAGGTCAGGGTCCCTGTGCATGCCTGGTACAGGGGAGGGAGGATTGTGCTGCCTGGTTGCTGCAGTGGATCACTGCCCTCACTACCTTCCCAGCTGAATATGGTGCCAGTCCTGCCCGGGAGACCCAGACCACAGGACTGACCAGCTTGAGGACTGAATAATGTGTGTCCAGACAATTGCAAGCTTGGCTTATGCATTGTCTCACAGGGATTGTGCTGAAGCTGCAGCCATTACCCCCTTAAATGAACTGACTGTTTTCCTCACCTATGAGGAGGCGAATGAAGCATCTCTGGGGCCAGGTTAGCTGTTGGAGCTGCTGTGGCATGTGCTGGATTTCAGCCTCCTTACCTAAAATCGATTATTTGCAATGTAAAGTAACACCAATAGAAGGTGTGATTTAGGTGTGGACAGGCCTTTGGAAGCAGCTCTGTCAGCTCTGGCAGAGGAAACAATAAGGCTGTGGCTCTCACCTGGGGTCTGTGCTTGCTGCCACGTCCCTGGTGTGTGGCCATCCTGTCTCCAGCAGCACTGCCTGAGGAGGGGTTGGTTGTCTGTGGGCCCCTCAGCCCACGCAGGTGCAAACCAAACCATCTGAACCAAGCAGCTGAGACTAATAATTATTAGGCTTCATTATTAGCAGGTGCCAGCAGTTATTCTCCAGTGATCTGGAGCAAGCAGGAGCAGGGCTCAGTTTCTGAGGGTGAGCAGCAGTTCTCCATGCCCTGGTGGCACAAACAAAAGCGTGAGCTGTCCAAGTCTCTTCTGGCACAAAGTCATTTCCCAGTGGTCAAACAATATGCCAATATCTAAAGTGGACTCTGATAGGTTTCTGTCCCTTCCAGAACAACTCCAAGGTCCTGACAGGGCAATATTCTATATTTCTCTGTAACTAAAATCCACACTGTGTTAACCCATGACATTGACAGAGAGTGAAAGGCTGCAGGTTTGAACCCTCTCATTCCTTTTCCCTCACGTTTGCAGCTGGGCTCTCTCTTTTCTCTGGCTGCCTCCCTTTCAGGCTGTGCCAGGGAAGGGAGGCTGTTACCAGGAGCTGGTGGCTGATCCTCCTGTCTCCAGGGGCTGGTGGGTTCTGGCAGCACATTAATAACGTGGGGGCGCTTGCTTTCATTCAGGGGGTAATGAGGAGGTTGCTCTGTTACCATGGGCTGGTACCCTGGTGGATAAATTACCAAGCCAAAGGCAGTGTTGTTATTCCATGGAGGGAGTGAGATTATTACTGAGGAAATTGCAGGCCTGCTCCTGTCGTTGTTTTACTACTGCTGTAATAATAGACTTTGTTCCATTAGTATAAACGATTTTCCCTCCTCTCCCTCTCTGCTGAGTACGTTGCACTCCTTCTTATGTCCCCAGCGGCTCCCCCACAGTCAATGGCAGTCATGGCATGCTGAGTTCCTATTTGTATTTCCACAATAGTTTGGAAAACATTAACTACCTGGGCAGTTCTTTTGGTGCTGACCAGTGTCCCTGTGCAGGAACAGCTCTTTGGAGCCACTCATCACCGTGGAAAAGCAGGAAAAGCTGAGCTGCCTGTTGCAGCCCCAGCCATGGGGACAGTGATGGTCCCAAATCTTCCAGCCCTGCGGTCCATGCAGTTCAGTATTTTAAAGTGTTGTTTTATCACCTGTGTGGTCATCAAATGGTCCGACCAGCAGACCTGGAACATTTGCACTGGCTCTGTGCCACTTTACACTTTCAGAAGGTCAGTGTTGTGAAACCTGGGAAAAAACCCAGATTGCTGGAAGCCTCTGGGTTACAGATTTTCAGGGCCTCAGCTCTTAGCTGCTTATCTGAAAGCCCTACACAGAAATATTGCAGCAGAAATTCATCCAGGACAAGTTCCACCAGAAAGGAGGAATACTGATACTATTAGTACCAGGTTAAGCAAAAAAAAAAAAAAAAAAAAAAAGACAAAACACTNCAAACCAAACCTTACAAATAAGGGATATATATACACACAGGGTCAGAGGTATGGGAGAGAAGGATGTTTTAGTCCCTATTAGAAATACATCAGTGTTTCATACCGGCACTGGAAGTTTTGCAGCTCATAAAAAATTCATAAGGCTTGCTGAGGAAAACAGGAAGGCAATTCAGGTGTCTATTTTTTGAGCACTGTCATACTTGCAAGAGTTTAAGCCGGTCTGGATTGATATTTCTTGTTATATGCCAGCTCTGCATTATGATCCTCTCTGGATCATAGTTCAGTGACTCAAAAAGAATGAATGACAAGGTGGCCTGGCTTTATAGAAGAGAAGAGAGGAGAGTTCAGGGTATTTTGCTTTTTCTTTATGGTTTTCCAGTCTCCTCTTCAGGGTCCTTTTCATTTCTGCAAACACAGAACTCAAGGTGAAAAGTAATTGGACAAGCTAACAAATGGGTTCAGGCTTGCTGCATTCCCCACTGGCGAGTCTCTGTGTTTCTCTTGCCACCAAGAGCAGCCTCTTTGACACGGCCTTTCATGTACCAACCAACAAAGAATGGAAACCTGCCACAGGTTTGAGAAAAGAGAGGTTTTAAACAGGACAGGCACTAAAGCAGAGTGATTTATATGAGCTGAGGATAGTGCTTTACATTTTATCAGTCTTCCAGGGGCTCCATGATCCCAGCTGCACCTTTTGGGGATATTTGGTGCAACCTGCTGCTCTCCAGGCAGGCAGAAGTGGGAGCCTCATGGTGTGCACCCTGCTCTGGCAGGGCTTGGGGTGTAAAGTGAAGCATTTCTGAGCAGGCACTCCTTGCCCTTACCATGGCTGATGGAGATGATGGAGACCTTGTCCCTGTGAACCAGGGGAGGTGCAGAGCCACAGGCACAGCTCTGAGTGAAGCCAGCAGCAGGATGAGGCTCAGAGTCCCCACCATGCCCTCTGTTGTCCTTTGTTGTCCCCGTGCAGTGGATGATGAAAGATGGCCATGGTTGGAAGCTCATTGGAAGGGAGGAAGTCCCTGGGTCATGGAAGGGGCTGCCATGTGGCTGGGTGGGTGGGAGGGGATGCCATCCCTTCCTGCACCAGAACACCACCCTAATGTCAGCATTCCTGTCATTGGACTGTGCTGGGGTGCAAGGGGTTAATTAAATGATACTTCTAATTTCATCATTAGGAGTTGCAGTGCTGTATTGGTGGTGAGGCTGTGGGGACATCCCTGACAGCTCTGCTCCCTGAGAAGCCTCAGAGCACTGGGGACATTCTCAGCAGCTGGGATGGCTTTTGCTCCTCGCTCTGACTTTTCAGGGACTTGCACAGCATTTGTGTGGCTGCTCCTGCAAGGTCAAGCTGGGTAAATGGCAGCTTTCTGAGAGCCCTGCCAGCTGCTTCTCTTGCCCTGTTCTCACCTGATGCTGTAAATTGAGAAGCAAAAACCACCCTGACTCCTCTTAGCTCCTCATGCTGCAGGCTTGCAGGAGGGAACAATGACTTCATTTGGATGCCAGGACAGGGAGCCTGTGGTTCCTGCGTGTTTGACCAGGCAGGTATTAGCAGCTAAAGGGGCCCTGGGATCCAAGCTGCACACACTGTTACCGTAAATGGTTTCTCTGTGGTAATATACAATATCTTTATTCTTTCCATGCCAGCTGAGTGCCTGGTAAATGACAGGTCCTGCTTTTCAATTCCACCGTGCTGCCAGGGCCCGTCACACTTTTAATTTGTGCAATAGCTGCAAGCATAGCAGTAATTGTGTTTAGCATTTCCCACAACTGCAGTGCTAGCTTTGTGTTCCCTCTTCTTCAGTCCTCTACCCTGGCTTGAGATATTTGTTTTCTGAAGCTGCCCCACAGAGCTGCTGTTAAACTTATCTAATGTTTGATGTCCAATCAGCTTCCCCTTCAAGAAATACACTGCAGGTGGCGTGGGGCAGGAGGGGGCACTCAGATCCGCCGGGTGTGATGCTGATTGCTGCAGACACCTGGGCAGGGTGGGGGGTCCGTGTGTGTGCTCTGTCACCTGCCCAGGCTGGCAGGGTTGGGAGCTGAAGTGTGCACAGCTCCCAAATGTGACAGATTGCCTGTGCCCCTTTTTGCCCAGAGATGGGACGGATTTTGAAAGGCTGCTCTGCTAAAGCCTGTGGATGTTTCTGTAGGTCCAAATGACTTAAGTGATGTGATTTTGCATTTGCTTCAATGCATTTGAAAGGGCTGCTCAGGACTGTTACAAACTCTTCAGCCCTTGAGCAACAACTCAAGGAAGTTTGGTTTCCCAACTGTTTGAGGCTCTGGATTGGATTTTTTGGTGTCTCGTGTAGGTCTAGCTTTTGCTGTTAGGTCTAGCTTTTCCTGCAGGTTGAGTGCTCATCATGGCTCTTACTGTGGATTCTCTGTGGCTGAGAAGGTTTAGTCCAGTTGTTCTGCTCCTGTTTTCTCCTCTAACTGGATGCACTCAGTATCTGAGAGGTCTCTGATCCCGTTCCGTGTGGGTGAGGCTGGCTAGGTGCTGTCCCTCACAGGCATGTCCTGTGATCCTGTAGGCTGTGGCTCTTTACCAAGGCAGGCTCACAGGCCCTGCACACATTCAGGCTGAGAAGGAGAAAGGCTTCTGTGCTTCTGAATTTTGTCACAGTTCCTTGTGGGCTCAGCCCAGCCCAGGCAGGTGACACCCCTGAGAGCACAGCTCTCCCACCTGGACTGGCAAACATGGGGCTGGTTTTCCTGTTGCAAAACTGGTCTGCTTGCAGCAGATGAAGGCTGTTTGCTGAAGGTCATGCAAACCTCCTGTAAAACATTGTTGAGAGATCACACATGACAGGAATGGGGAAAAGTTTCAGTCTCATGGTTTAATAAGTGCTCACTGGGAAACTGGGATGTGGCTGAGGACACTGCACACATGGAGTGTCCCCAGGGACACAGAAAGGCTGCTCTCATTTGTAAAGCCAATTGTTGGGATGCGAACATTTATTTTCCTCTACTTCAGCCTCTGCCCTGGGCTGTCCCCCTGGCTGTATCTTACCCTCAGCCCCTTCCAGTTCATTATCTGCTGTCATGGTCCAAACCCATCCTTCCTGATGGGTGAAGCTGATACATTAATCCTTATTTCCCTTCTCGTAAGCTGGATGCTGCAGGAGTGGGGCATATGTGAGCAATCCTGTTTTTCCTCTCATAGCAGGGGCTTCTCTCCATGGTAGCTGTCCCAGGTCAGAGCAGGAGAGAAGACTTAGCAGGAATATTTTGGGCTTTAAATGCTTTGCTCCATGCTACAATGCCCTATAGGGTGAAAGCCCTCTGCCAGTGGGTGAAGGGAATTGAAACCACATTTTCTTAGTTGAGTAATTAGATTGATTCTGCAGAAATGCGGACATGTGGAAAATTGACAAATGGAGGAATTTCATGCCCTTAGGCTGCAGATGAATATGGTGGTGCCTTTCTGAGGAACACTGGCTCGATCTATTGAGTTACAGGACGTGCTGAGACCAACTTAAGCACCATGCAAGTTCAGGGCTCCCTAACCAGCGGAAACTCAGGCAGAAGGGGGTCTCTTTCTCACTGACCTGATCTGAAATATGTATCCTTTTCCCCAGAACTTCTCATTGATTTCTGCAGTGCTCTGTGCAGCAAAAGGATGCACGTGTGTGAATCCAGTTACAGCATTCGCAGAAAAACTCTCCATGTAATTATACACACACAGAAATTTTAATTGAATGGTGCATTTGATGGGGCCAGATCACAGATCACACAGCTACAGGGGTGCTGTTGAGACTGTGCTTGTGTGCATTTCATTTATAAGTGTTTTGACCTCAGACATCAAGTATTTCTAATGGCTTCATTCCCCAGATTAAACCAGCCATACCTACTGTTTTCTATTCTTGCACATGATGACGGCTGAGAACTTGTTTGGATGCTGTCAGCCATGTTGAGGGAGTGCTGCGGTTTCTGGGTTTTGTTCCTGTGATTGGGAGTGCTGTGGTTTGCAGGGTCTGGAGAGAACTCTGGAGCTATTTCTGTCTGAGATTATTTAAGCATAGGTAAATATTCTGCCATGGCTCTGTGGTGAGGTAGGTCCCACATCTCTTCAGAGATGTCTGTGAGTTTAAAATACCTGTTTGCAGTACTGTATGTGTGGGTGGTGTGGGAAGTGTCAGGAATGAAGGCAAACAAGCACACTGGGCTCTGAAACACCATTGCTGTATGATGAGTAGCACCAGGGAAGTTCAGATATTAAATCCGCCTGTTTTCACCTTCCTCATTTCCTGATACTTCAGTATCACTTTTGAAGCATTTTGATTCAGGATTTTTGAGTAATACAGAATCTTTACATCTCACGGCTTGGACTTCTGGACTGCTCTTTCCTGTTCAGCTTGCCTTCTGTAGTTCTGACTTCTCAGTCTGTTCTAACTTCAGAGCTGGCTTTTCTTTTAGCGGGAGGTTGGTCCTGAGGTAGCATCAAAGTGCCTCCAATATATGTCATACTGTGATTCTGATTTTAACTGGTCTCACTCCCTCAGATTTCAATGCTTTGTTTCAGTGTGCGCAGTTTTTGTGAAGCCATTTCCCTCTTTCATAATTTTGCACTGCCCTGAACCTCCTCTTTGCATAAATGCAAGTCCAAACTAGTTCTTTTGAGCTATGGCTAATCCATCATCCCAAACCTTTTCTACCTGCATGGACTGCTATTAAGATTTAATTAACAACTATTCTGCTAAAGCTTCGGTCCCAGTCAGCAGTATTGGAATTGCATTAAATAGAGGTATTAAAAATGCAACAGCATTTGGGATATCAGCCTCGCAATATGAACCACTGCTTTGTGTGTATAGTCTAACATCATCATCGATCAAGAAGCTCCTGTGCTGGGATCCTGTGTTCACAGGATTTGTTGTTGCTGTTCGCCTTCTCTGGTGACACTTGAAAGTCCTGGGGGCAGGAGCTGTCACTGTCTACACACCCGTGGCATTGGACATTCTGCCATCTCCATGTGGAAGATCTCTGCTTTTCCCTTTGCTTCCTGAACTCCCCCTAGGAGCTGTCAGCAGCACTCAGGGCCATTGATACTGCAGAGCTTTACCTGCTTTGTGTCAAACATGCCTTCTGTCAAAAGATGTGACTTCAAGGTCCCTTCTGCCCTCCTTCCCCAGGTCCCATCAGCAGCATTTTGGTGAACCGCTACGGCAGCCGCCCCGTGGTCATGTTTGGGGGCCTCCTGTGTGGAGTGGGGATGATCTCAGCTGCCTTCTGCACCAGCATCCTGCAGCTCTACATCTGCGTGGGCTTCATCACAGGTGAGAGCCAAGCATCTCCTCCCCTCCCCGTGTGAGGCTCCCCAGGGCTTCCACACCTGGGCAATGTGTGCACCAACACAAACACAGTGGGAAGCTGGTGAGATAGAAAGCTTGTGAGATAAAAATCTGGTGGGACAAAGGCCCTCCTTATCGGTGCCCCCGATGGACTTTAGCAAAGAGCACGTTCTTGGCTGGACACCCCGTGTGGGATCCAGGCAGGGCTGAGTGCTCTGGCCAGGCTGCTGGGGATGGTGGCCATCAGTGCCCTCAGCTCCCCCTGAAGCAAACCCAGGTTGGCTGCGCACTGCCCCGGGCAAGGCAAGTCCTTCTGGGTACAAGTGTGACTGTAAAGAAAGCACCCTTGTTCCTATTTTGCTGTGCATTATCTTCCCTGTGTGAGATACATGAGATGAGATTTCAGGGGTTTGCTTCACTTTACTTGCCCTCTGCCAGCTTGTGAGGTGAGGAAGGCCTTTATCTGAAAATAAGAACTGCTGGAGTTGACTGAAAATAGGCAGCCGCCTCCCTATTGTGAAACCCCCCGCCCTGTATTTCCTTGAAGTTGCAATTTGAATTGCCTGTATCGAAATATGAAATTCCATATTGGAAACTCAAGCAGAATAAGGCATAGGCTCAGTCCAGCATCTTCAAAGCCTGCAGGTGCCAGGTTATTGCTTTTAAAGGTAAATTGATTAGGGCTCTCCACCTGTGAGAGTATAGATGCTTAATTGTAAGCATTTTTGTTTTATTATTTTGGATAGGGTACAGCCAAAGTTTATTCCAATGCAGCTAGGACATCTGCTTGAGAACATGACACAATGAGTTTAAAATTGGCTTTTGAGGTTGCCAGGTGTATGGTTTAATGAATGTTCCCAATCTCTCTTTAGATGCATTAAGTGTTGCTGCTTTCTGAATGTGAAAATGTGAGCTTAACATTTAAAATCAATAAAACCAGCCACTAGCAAAGTAAATTGGGACAGAAAGTTTGTCACTCTGTTCTTCTTTATCAATATTCCTTTATTAAATCTGTACAGTACTGAATAAATCCCTGTGTAGGGTTCCCTCTCTTAAACCTTACTCTTCCTAAGGACTGTCACTGTAATTAAATGAAACAATGTTATTATTGGATGAATAAATCTTGGCGATTCCTTGAAAGAGACTCCAGAAACAAAGCAATGGGAAATAAAAATAACCAATGTCTCCCAGTATTTCCTAATGCATGAGCTTGCATAGTTTCCTCCTAAAACAAAGGTCCTCTAGGAAGGCAGAGGGAGGAAGTTACAGGCCTGGGGGGGATGACAGCAGGCAGTTTAGATTAAGTGCTATTAAGGAATTCTTTTTTGTGAGGGTGGTGAGGCCCTGGCACAGGCTGCAGAGACAGAAGCTGTGGCTGCCCCATTGTGGAAGTGTCCAAGGCCAGGCTGGATGGGACTTGGAGCAGCCTGGGATGGTGGGAGGTGTCCCTGCCCATGGCAAGGGAGCTGGAATGGGATGGGTTTCACGGTCCCTTCCAACCTAAACCATTCTGTGATTCTAAGTTGACTAATGCTGGATTAGCATATGGAAACCATAAATCCTTTGCTAAAAATATTCCATGTATTTTGGTGAGCAGAAGGACTCAGACAAGAAGCAAGGCTGTAGGGCAGCACAAGCTTCTGTGTTCTAAAGCTAAAAAGATGACAGGAGGGAACTCTGTGCATAATGGACGTAGGATTGATACAGACCTTGCTCTTGCCTGGTCCCTGAATGTGTCTGCAGGTCTGGTCTCTCACCCACCGCGGGGAGCTGGCAGCGTGGGCAGTGCTCAGTGCACACAGGTGACCCTCGTGCCAGCCCCGAGGTACAGGGATAAAGCACCCACATCTCTGTCTGCAGTGCTGTGCTGATTCCTCTGAGCACAGCACATCTTTTGTGTGCATCTTTTCCTCCTGCCTGCTGAACAAGGGCAGCTGTGTGGATGAGGTGTTGGCTGATAACCCATCATCTCCAGGCACGGCGTGTGTGCTGGGGAAGGAATATTAATTTGACAGAGAAGGGAAGATGCTTGTAAGCCTGCTAACATGCTTGATGCCTCTAATTAGGCTTGAAGTATCTTTGCTGGTCAGGCCTAACCTGGAAGCATTCAAGGGCAACTATGAAGCTGCCTGCCCATCACAGGGCTGCGACAGTGCTGCTGCATGAGGAGAGAGGCTTTTGTCAAGGGGATTTGCAGTAACTGTAAAGCAACCTGTAAACATCACACTCTTTCTAGCCTCCTTCCTAAGAGCGTGGAAAGAAAACAGACTGATGTAAAAGCCTGTGCTCATGTAAGTCACAGGGATGGAGGTAAAAACAAGGTCTTGGTACAAGGAGGTCTCTGCTACAGTCCTGTGCCTTTGGCATCTTAATAGAAATCTCTTCAGAGGAGCAGAGCAGGAAGTATTTGTTTGCAGTGGAGGGATTAGACACGGCAATCACAGTTCTGACTTGATTAGGCCTGTTTCCATTTGCATGCAGAGCAGGAACCAGGCTCTGCTGGTGGAGGCAGCTCTGTCCTTGATGGCACTTAGCATGCACTGGAAACCCCACAGCCTCTTCCCATTTGTTTCCCTACAGCGCTTAGAAAAAGAAATGGGGTTTGCAAGCTGTCCACCTGGACAGATGCCAGCCTGGATGCATTAAATAGGTGTTTCAACATGCAGCCTCTGCTGAAGTCTGAAGTAGAAGCAGCAAATTTCAAAGCTAATTGCAAGGTAGTAAGGACTGGGCAGAGTTTAGTTCAATCTGCACCAATTAGACTGCCATGAAAGGAAATGGGATCTTGGGTGAGGCATGTGGACTAATGAGAGTAGAGTCTTTGCCATGGCTGTAAATGTTGAGCACTGAAATACCTGGTCAGATTGTTCCTTGCTAATAAAGTAAGAACAAGATCAATAGTACACAGCTGAGACCTGTAGCACCACTTATTTCTCTCTAATATGAGTGAGATGTATTTAATCCAGGAAAGGACACTCCCTCTGGCACAGGTTTGCTTCTGTTCTTGCAACACCACTGACAGACCTCTCTGTCATATCCCCAGGGAGAAAATGTGGTTATTGAATAACAATTCCAGCTATGGAAAAGCTGCTGTAGTTTCTGAAAACTGCAATAGAATGAATGTAAATATTTCCTACTAAAGACAGCCAAAAGCTTAAAGTAAATTGAAATTCCAGTTATTCAATTTGAAACTCTCCAAATTTAATTAATGGGAAGAGCATGAGGTAATATTAAATTAGATTTGTCTGACTGGCAAATTAATGTTCACATAATAAAAAAAATTTGAGATGATTATTGTTTAAGTGGGGAGCTGGCATCCAGTCTGATTTTCCTCGTTTGGAAGACATGTGGTGTGTCCCTACCAAAAATGACTCTGTGGAAATGATGGTTCAATTTCTGCCCTTACTGACCAGCCTGGGAAATGGGGAGCTAATGCAAACTCTCACCTGCTGTGCTGCATCTTCTCGGTGGAAAAAGATACATTTCTATATTTCAGCACTGTCCAGGGGCTGTGGTTTTTCTCTGTGGTTCCCAGGTCACCCTGAGTTTGGCCTTATACGCATTACAAGCAGGCTGCACTTCCCAAAGATGTGCCCTTCCCAATATATGGATTTTCTAAAAAAGTTCATGCTGAGAGTGTTATGTATACAGATTTATTTTAATATGTAGCCATTTCAATTTATTTTTAATGTTGTAAACTTCCAAGTAATTAAAAAAAAAGAACTTTACACCTGGAAAATATCATAATTTGGTAACCATTTAAACTGGAGCTATCCAGCATTGGCTGGATTCTGCTGCATCAGTTGGATTCTACTCTATCACTGACTAATGATAGTGTTCCTTAATTAATTTTGAGGACCTTGACCTTTGTAAATTCTCTTCTGTAAAGCAATATGCCTAATTATGTACTGCACAGTTAAACAAACTAATTATATCGACTAATGAACAAGAAAAAAATCTGCATGACCCTATTTTCAGGATTCATATTCTCTGATATAATCACTTCAAGGATTACATTTCTGCTTTGTTCTAATGTGGCTCATTCTTTCCTGGATGATGGAGTGGAAAATATGTGGCATGATTTTTAAATGCCATTTTGATGGAGCTCTGAAAAATGAACTTTTAATGAAAATACTGCGTGTCAAAGAAATGCTTGAAAATATTATTGATGTTTAATTATTGATGTTGGGCATCAGGAAGAATGGTTGGACATCAGGAAGAATTTTTTCACTGAAAAGGTGATTAAGCATTGGAATGGGCTGCCCAGGGAGTGGTGGATTCACCATCCTTGGAAGTGTTCAAGAAAAAGCTGGATGTGGCACTCAGTGCTCTGGTCTAGTTCATAAGGGGATGATTGGTCAAAGGTTGGACTCCATGGTCTTGAGGGTCTTTTCCAACCTTACTGATTGTGTGATTCTATGGTTCTCTGGGGCAGTGCTCTCAAACAGAACCACAGAAAACTGAGGCCATCACAGCATTTGGTATCTCTGCCTGCAGATTCCACCTGCGCAGGAGAAGCTGGCCAATTGAATTAGCACTGCAGATTTATAAGGGCATTTATATATCTAAATGCAATAAAAATAAATTCTAATTAAAAGAAACACTCTAGGGTCCTGTGTAATTAGCATCCTTGGTAGCTGTTTTGCTGTGTGTTTGCAGACCTCTTAATCAGACCTGAATTGCTCACAGCACCAAATCAGTTGGGCAGAGGAGGGTGATGTTATTTTCTGTGCAGGTCTGGCTGCCCAGCAGCAGAGTTGGGTGCTCACGGAAGGGGACGCCAACCCTGGATGGATGCACTTTGGTGGTTGACACCGTCCAAGCCAAAACAACCTTCCTCAAAATGGGAGTTGCCTTTTTTTTTTTTTTTTTAATAGATCCATCCTCTCCCCCAACAAGGCTGTACATAAGCCACCAGCATTCCCTGAGGGAATAGTTTGGGTTCACGCTGAAGCAAACTCCTGCTGCTAGTTTTGCCACCCTAGAGATTTGCAGTGCAAAAGGAAGGGGATTCTCTGACTGAAAGAGTGTTTCTGGGGTCTGGCTACCCAAATGTGGCAGCCAGGACTCAGAGACACCCTGAGCAAGGTTTGCATCCCGATTGTTGCACTGAAGAGGCACCAGTGAACCAATTACCTGTGAATTTCCCAAAAGAATGAGCTGAGGAGAAATGGGTCTCAAATCTTCCTTTGTTTATCTGAACTGTTTTCCAGGATTTGGCCTTGCTCTCAACCTTCAGCCGTCAGTGATAATCGTAGGGAAATACTTCCTGAAGAGAAGACCCATTGCCAATGGCCTTGCTATGGCAGGGAGCCCCGTGATGCTTTGCACCCTGGCACCTCTCAATCAGTTCCTTTTTGAGAATTTTGGCTGGCGGGGCAGCTTTTTAATTCTTGGGGCAATTTTATTGAACTGCTGTGTGGCAGGAGCTCTCTTCAGACCCATCGGGGCACGCACAGCACCAGTCAAAACCCCGGGGACTGAGGAAGGGAAAGATGCTCTGAAAGGAAATATCACTGAAGATGGCCCCATGGAGAACAAACCAGAAGACGAAGGAGGAAAGGACTGCTTTGAAAAAGTCAATCAGTACCTTGATTTTTCTCTCTTTAAACACAGAGGGTTCTTGATTTACCTGATCGGGAACGTGCTCATGTTCCTGGGGTTCTTTGCCCCCATCGTTTTCCTGGCTCCCTACGCCAAGCACACTGGCGTTGATGAATATTCAGCTGCTTTCCTGCTCTCCATCCTTGCTGTAGTGGACATGGTTGCTCGCCCCGCCACCGGCATGGTTGCCAACAGCCGGTGGGTGAGGCCGAGGATCCAGTACTTCTTCAGCTTCGCCATCGCCTTCAACGGCGCCTGCCACCTCCTGTGCCCTCTGGCCTCCAGCTACCCTGGGCTCGTCGTGTACTCCAGCTTCTTTGGCCTGGCCTTTGGCATGGTGTGTGCCATGCTCTTCGAGACGCTGATGGACCTGGTGGGGGCCGCTCGGTTCACGAGCGCCGTGGGCCTCGTCACCATCGCCGAGTGCTGCACGATCCTGCTGGGACCACCTATCGGAGGTGAGCACCTTTTCCTGCTCTGCTGCCACTTGGCTTCTCACTTGGATTTAGGCTTTTGCAGGCACAGTTTGTGGGAAATCATTCTAAATGTGTTTTCTCTGCCTGGCAGTCACCATTTTCCCACTAGTAACTGGACAGGAAAGTATGTCCTTGATGTTTCCTCCAGCATTTCCTCTTTCCTCCTTTCTGTGTAGTCCTCCAGTTGAAGTGAGTATTGGAGAGTC
Organism: Donacobius atricapilla; assembly: GCA_013397315.1. NCBI lineage: Eukaryota > Metazoa > Chordata > Aves > Passeriformes > Mimidae > Donacobius > Donacobius atricapilla. Next base: position 339,283 of record WBMY01002127.1, read on the forward strand.
ACCTTTTAGTCCTGGATCCCTTCAAACACTTGAACTGAACTTGCAGAGTGGGACTTCCTACAACACCAAGAACCTTGCACTTCAGAGGGCTCCTCCTGGAGATTACTCCTTTTGCAAAAGGCTGGAGCCCACCACAACTTAAGTAAAACACAACAGTTTTATGAGAGCCTCTTGTTGACTCAAACCTTGCTGTTTGTCTCTAAGGCTCTGTCACTTAGGAACTTCAGTCATCTTAGTGCAGCTGGAAGATTTAAGTCTGTTCTGAAAATAATTTAAAAAAGATTTATTTTGTATGGCATGGTTTGAAATATCAAAAGGCAGAGCCCACAAAGGTCCATGTGGACGCTACTGAGTCTCCAGGAGGAATTCCAGTCATCTAAACAGAGTTAAGGGCAGTGATCTCCTGTGATTTAAGAGCCTTAATATTCCCTCTATAGCATGTGCTCCTGTTGCAGTTTGAACCCTTTTCCTGGATTCTAACCTGAGATCTGGCTAATGCTTCATATGACACATCCTGCAGAGCTGTTTAATTCTTCATATTACTGGGTAGCTCATTCGGTGTGACAGAAGCAGCTGTATCCTCTTGCTGTCCTAGAGATTCATTATTTAATTAATGACAAACAGAAGAAAATACAATTTTAAAATGACCGTTTTCTGAATTATATAATTTTCTGTGTGGGAGATTAAGTTAATGACTAGAGACTGCTAATGAGGCTAAAACAGTTCTGTGTAATAATCAGTAATATTAGTTTTGTAGGGTTTTCCCCACCATTTTAATAAGCAGCAAATTTATTGGTTCTTTGGCATTTTAATAACCTACTGCAGGGTTCTGCTTTAATGAACTAAGTAAATTGTTCCCAGTGTGTTTTATGACTTTATCTTATTCTCAAAGGAAAAGAGGCAAGACTATCCTACTGTTGAATTTTCCAATATTCTACTCATTAAAACTCTCATTGAAACCTATTTAGGAGACCTCTAGGTCATCCTGATGAGTAGAAAAGGAAGAATTGTTGCAATTAGCATTTAGTTGATGTTTCACCAGTAGCACGAAAAACACAGTGCACTGAAAATGGTGTACCAAGTCAGCTAGGGATGATTCAGGAAAAAACACTGACCAAAACCAGTTAAAAATTATTATTTTTGTGATCAGGAAACCTATTTGGTGGCCATAAAAACCCTTGGTAGTGCAATGCAGTGGGATAATTAATCATCAGCTTTTCAACATTAAGGGTCAATCGGGAAGTAATTAAAGGTCCCTCTTTTTGAGGAGGAGAACATATTCCAAAACGTCAGAGAGCTAATGGATGATGGGCCAGTTTCAGGGAAGATTGTCTGTACTGTGAAGGCCAGGTTAGGAGCGGGTCCCACTTTAATTAAGATTTGGGATGTTAAGGATGGTCTGTGTTGCCCAGTAAATGGGAATTAATGCTCAGGATCATAATCCCAATAAGATTTGCATTACATTCTGACATAATGGAGAACAGTGACATTTCAATTAAGCTGTCTCCCTTCAATTACTCTGTAACTCTGTAGCAGAGGCATTAACCTTTGAGAGGAACCTGTCACATTTGTCTTGGCATTGAAATTATCTGACATTGACAGCATCATCTTTGCTTTCCCTGGAACTAATGTTTTCCAGTTTCACGCTGTGCCCTTTCCTCTTTAGATCATGAGTGTCACTGCAGCTGTGACCAAAAGCTGAGTCCCCTCTAAGCTGGTGGGTGACCCGTGGTGGAATAAATCACAAAATTAATCTTTGCCAAGAGCCTGAGATGGACCCAGTGGGCACGTGCCTTCTCAGTAAAGTGTTCCCAAAAGCTGCTGCTTTTTGACTGCCAAGCCAAATGGACATCCTTGTAGTTGATCATTGGAGTCAGTGGAAAGGCTGCCTGCAGGCTCCGTGGTCAGAGGAGTAGTTTAGCATGGAAAAAATATCTGTGCTGGAAAAGTCCAGACTTTGCAGTGTAGCTTCTGTCCCCTTCTACTGAACTGTGCAAATTATCAGAGCATTACCTGTACAAATGTCAACTACCCACAGGCTGTATAGTGCAACATATGTTTGGTATTTGCAGGCTCAGGGTGTTTGTGGAAGAGATCAGAAGTTCAGAGAATGTTTTATCCTAAAGCCACAGGGGTGTTCCTTGATATGCAGGATCTGAAAACACAGTACCCTTGCCTTCATCTCTAAATTTCCTTTCTTTTTTTTTTAAATATATATTTTACAGGAATTCTTATTGATACCTTTGGGGACTATAAATATATGTTCATTAAATGTGGAGCTGTGATGGTCCTGGCAGGAACCTTTTTGTTCATCATGAATTATTATAATTATCGTATGCTTGCCAAGGAGGAGAAGGAAAGAAAGACAAAAGAAGAGGATCCTAAATCTGTAAGGACAGAAGATGAAGGCAAACAAAAATGGAACAAAGACTCCACACTGGATGGGCCTGAGCTGGAACCTTTGAGAGAGAAGGGAGGAGTAAAGAATGAAATGAATGGCACAATTGAAGTTTAAACCTGTTCTCGTGGGCTGAATGGGAAGTGACTTCTGGGTTGCTCAGGTGAGCACCAGCTGTGAAATCACACTAGGTTTTAAAATTTTACGCTACTCTTCACCATGTGCATCCTCTTCTTTGTTGTAGGAGAAGACTAGGACAGAAACAAGTCCTGATTCTTATAAACTGTGACACTGCAGTATCCACTTGCCTACCAAAGGTCCTGCAAGATTTTCCTTTAGATATTCCCTATTTCCCAGAGAAAAGGGGAAGGTGATGTTTTGCAGGAGGCCAGGACGAGGCTGACATGAGACAGGGAGTCCTTCTTCAGGTGCTTTGTGCAGGGCAGAAATTTAGTCTTAAGCTTAACCCTTGACCTACATTCAAACAGTGCAAATTTAATTTTTCTCTAGGAGGTTACAAAGTCCTTATTATCCAATTTCTGTGTGCCTTACCATTTCTAGAGAGCTTTTTCTTTACAACACCCTGGTGAGACAGCAAGTGTTGCCACTATTAATTAATTGTACAAATGAAGAACTGAAGCACAGAGGAGCTTTGGGCATCATTGCATCAGTGAATAAAACTTAGGCCTGCCAGAGCTGAAACGGAATCCCCTGGCCTGAGTTAGTTGCCTAAAAGCCCTGCTGAGCACAGGTATTCCCTTGCTAGAAAACAGGGAATAGAATGGATAGTGGTGCATTAAACCACAGCCTGCTCCTCAGCGCTCTCTGCTCACTGTGTGCCTCTCACCACTCAGGGTCAGTGATTTTGAGCACTGTCTCAGAGCTGGGACCTTGTGCCATATCTTTTTTTTTAACCTGCTTCAGTTGCATCCATCCTGGAGGGAATCCAAACCCAGCTGCCTCCCCCTTGTTTGGGCTGGAGTAGGCACCTCCCTGGTGCTGGCACTGCAATACCTGCTGGCCTTGTGCCTGTGAGTTGCACTAAGAAAAGGCTGCCCACGTCAGTGGTGCAGAGTTGGAGCTGAGACCACTTAGGAGTCTCTTATCCTGTGGTGATAATTTTGATCTGGGAAGATCTGCACTCTGATGTATTTTATACCGAGCAGCTGTTGCCTGAGGGCCGTGGATGCTGAGCCTGGCATCATCAGGCTTCTGTGGAATTTCATGGATTTGATTAGATAAAAAACAAGAACTTTTCAGGCAGATCACCCAAATCCAAAGCTAAAACTAGTCCAAAGGTTAGTTCTCCTTTTTTACTTGCTTCAATGGTACCCATATGTGATCAGATAATATTTTTTCATGGTTTTGTCTCCAAAGAATTGTATTTTCTTGTCACTTGTGTACACAATATGAAGAAAGCCTTGTAAAAATACTTTCATAAATACATTGTACTCTTAAAATTAGATCATTCATATCTTCTTGTACAAAACCTTTACTGTGAATTCTTTTGTTTCTTTGAAGAATAGTGGTCTTTGACTTCAGTAGGATTTAAATTTTAGCCTTATGTCATAACTGGTATTTTCTCTGAAAAAACCCAAATCTATATAAAATAATTAGGCCTTCAGTGCTTGTTTTTAATACCCGTTATTTCTGTCAAATGTATCTATGATATTTAATTTAAAAAGGCATTAATAGAAGGTCATTAATATTTTCCAGTATGCCTTCTGTCATATTCTGTCATGTGCTTAATAAAACTATTTTAAAAAATTAAATGAATTTACATTTTCCTGCGTGTGTAATGCAGCCCTTTGATTCAGTAAGGAGTTTATCCTCAGAGGGTTTCTAGTCCTGGCTCCATGCACATGGTCACACAACTCTTGGTCACAACCTCGTGTTCTTCTTGGATTCCTTTGACATCCTTGGTGGTCTGGGCCAGCCTGACTCACACCTCCAGTTGTGTGGGCCCAGGAGTCTGAAAGCAGTGCAGAATGACCTGGCAAGGACCTGACAAGATGATTTTCCTACCTTTCCACCAGGTTGTATCAATTAATCCTCAGTGCAATGACCCAGATCTCCAGCTGTCCTTGCAGCAGGAGCTGATCCTCAGGCTGCTCGTCTCTCAGAAACCCCAAGCAAGCTTTTTAGGTCATAAAACTCTGTTAATACAGATAAGATTTTTAATAAAAAGGTGTTCTGTTCAACTGTCTCTGAAAGTCCTCTGGAAAAGACGCCTTTGTTAAACTGCCCCTGAGGGCAAAAAATGTTTCATTGGATAAGTAGGTCTTTAAGGCTTCAGAATTCTTCTAACATGAAGCAGCTACTTCATTTAACCCACTCACCTTCCTGTCAAAGGAACTTAGACTGCCTTTAAGATTATGGCACTATTTGTGTCAGGTGGGAAGCCAGACTATTTTAAGACAGTTTTGGTGATTATGGCTGGTTTTCAGTGGTGGGTGGCCTGACTCTTTCCTGTTACCTGCTCCTGCTGCCACCCTACACTCAAACCTCTGATCAAGACATCCCACTAATCACTGCAGCACAGCAATGCCAAATAACTCTGTACTTATAAGCACTAGAAATGCTTCCTTGACTCAAATCCTACAAATTCAACACCTTGCAGACTCAAGCTGTAATCCTTTCTTGGAAAGCTCTCAAACTTTCCTAAGAACGTTTTCGGTTATTAAAAATGACTAGTGCAATATGAAATAACCATTACAAAAAGCTCTTGTGACGCAGTAGAAGCTGCCTGTGCATCTAATTTAGTGATTTGTGTGGCAAATTGAACACAATATTCATATTTACTTAGGTTTGGAAAGCACCTGTGTAAGCAAGTCAAGAGGTGTGAGTATTGTGCCATAAATACACGTGCTAGGCACATGGGGGATATTTGGGATATGAGAGGTACAGGGATGATTGCAACCACTTTCTTTGGAGTGCAGTTATGAGATTTTTTTTCATATTTCATTAACTTGTGACCTTATTAGAAGCAATTGCCTGTTGTTTCCAGGGCTCGAACTTCATCAAGGGCTTGATTTGGATGCAGAACCATCATTCCCAACAACCACAAAAGAAGCCAACAGAGTGGTGCTTGATGGGGAGGTCTGACAAGTACCATGGATTGGATTTAGATTTATCCCATGTACTTGTTTTTTATTTACAGTTCCCCTCACTTTTATCTTCCCTATATTTAGCTTTCCAAATTCAAAGGCATGGAGGTAGAATGCGAATATTTCACTACTTTGATGTGGCAAAATTTGTATAACTTCCTCCCTCCCTTTTTAAAGGAATGTTAGAGCAGTGACTCTCCCACACGATGGAGTGTCATGCTCCTAGAAGGGGACATTTTCTGCTGTCATACCTTGGGCCAGGTGCTGCTTTGCCCCACACGTAAGCATCATTTAAATAGAAATAATGAACCATGTCTGGAAAGTACAAAACACACAAGGAGAGTTGAGAAGTCTGGAACCACATATGAACACAGGCAACTTGGTAGTAACGGTGTTAAAAATTAGTAAGCAAGCAAACAAGCAAATGAAGTGCCAACCTATATGTTTGAAATATGCAATCATTTTGGATGACACAGGAAATTATTCAGAAGGACAGTTCCCTTGGCAGCTGACACCAAATTTATTTGGCTGTGCTCAGAAAACGCCTCCTAGACAATACCGGTGCATTCAGATTACATCTGGAATGAATTTATAAGATGACTTTCGTGCCCTCTGCAGTGACAGTGACATTGTCTATAAAATAGTATTATTTAGACTTATCAGAACGGTGTGAGGGCGTTTTGATGAGTGACATTCATAACTGTCAGCAAAGCTTCAATGGCAGCGCGGCTCAGAAACACAGATTTGATTTGCTGTCTGCTCTGACACTCACTCAAGTATTGCTGTGCCTTATCTGGGGTTTGGAAAGAGGCTCATTTACATCCTGACACCAAAAATATGAACACCCATGGGTAAATGGAGTGTTCTGTGTCACTGTGGTTGAGACCCTTCTGTCTCCAGTAACAGCATCACAAAATTCCCTTTTATACACTGTACAACCCTTTGTCCTGAAGGGTCAAGGTGTGCTGGTCAAGGTGTGACCCTGTGGTGACATTTGTGCTGCACCTTCTGCAGAGGGTGAAGCTCCCCATGTTCGACAGTGCAGGTGTCTAAAGGCTCAAACAAACACGTGTCTTGAGATATCCAAGCCCTTAGCCCATCAATCAAACTGCTGGAGAGGATGTCCACGTAAGGGGAAAATTATATGTACCCTCCCTCCAAAAAGGCATAAATTTGGACAATATTTAAAAATTAGCTGTATTTTTTAATTTTTTGTTTGTTTATATGTTACTACTTTCTGAAATGTACTCTATGTCTCTTCAACTTTAGTATTACTGATGATTTTGGCCTGCAAATGCTTCCTCTAATGACTTCCCTTTCTTCACTCTTTTTAAACTCCCTTATTCAGCCACACTGACTTTACACAGCACTTGGCTGTCATACCATTCAGTTTTTATCCTTTTTAGCAGTATGTTTCCCCCCATTCCAAGATTTCTGAAGCACTAGAAGGCCATTTAAGAGTTGCAAATGGTATTTTAGTCGACTATTGAGGATGCAGTTTGCTGGACAGCCTGAGAAGCTTATTACAGCACAAGTCAGACAGGGACAGCTTCAGAGGAGCAGCGCCACGCAGGGACCACGCAATTCCTGGAGAGTCTGGCACAGACACCCAGGTTTGTACCCTCCAGAAATGACAGCTCCTCCCAGTGTTCAAAAGATGCATTTATATTTTGATATCTCTGGTTTCACAGGTAACTCAGGGACAGATACTTGGTGCCCAAGGCTGTCTGTGTCAGCTATCACACACAGAGTCACGGGGTGGCTGAAGTTGGAAAGGACCTCTGGAGACCATTAGTGCTGCAAAGCCCCTTCAGAGACTGCATGTCCAGCACTGCTCCTCTGCAAAGGCTTATTCATGTCACACCAGAAGCTTGCGGGTGGCTGTTTGTGCTTCCCAGCCCATGCTGGGGCAAAGGCTGGAGGCAATCCCAACAGGCCAGTGTAGAGTTCAAAGCCTTTTGGTGAGCACAGGTCTGTTTTATGCCTCACCCATCAAGGCATACAAGCCCAGAAGATTTTAGGAGGGGTAAGAAGGAAATAGATCTATTGCCAATGTATCTTCTGCTGGAAAGGACAGGGATGTCCCTCAATGCACACACAGGACAGAGTCCTGCACTCTGCCCTTAGGAGCCAAAGTCTGCATCTACTTCAGGTGAAGTATCTGACAGTCTAATGGTGTAAGCACCTCAGTTGGTACTGCCCATCCCTGCACCATTGTCATCTCTGAATGGTTCAGCCCGTGGTCCAACCCCTCAGCCCATGAATTTGTCATTTTTTACTCAGACTAAATCCATGAAAAGGGGGACACAGAGAAACACAGGCTTCCCATAGGCTCTCCAGAGTTTTTTGGACTTCTGTCTGCTGGGTGCAAAGGTGTCCCAACAAAATGTGTCGCATGAAGAAACTCCCACTCCTGTGGGATCACTGCTCTTTGGGACAGGCAGCAAAAAGAATGTGCTTCTACACCTCCTGGTCAAATCCATTGGCTTCCAAGAAGGGGAAGATACTAATTCACCAAAGATGTCTGCTTCAAGGTCTAATTCTGACACAGCAGATTCCTTATGAATCCTGGATCCTGTTTGATGTGCAAAGCAGAGTCTTTCTCAGGGTATGGGTATGACTGAAATGAAATAGGGACAAGCACTTGCCTCCTGCTGCAGAACCTGGCATTCCCTTCCTGGACAGATGAGATTGTTAAGTAGTTTTAATCAGTGTGTAATCACTCCTGACCATTAGTTATGCCTGTGATCACAAAGCACAGCTCCAGAGAGAGATCCTTAGAACATCTAGGAGGTTCCATGCATTATTAAGTGAAAAAACCACAGACTCTACCTATCACCCATTAATTCTATGTATGAGAAGTGCTTGTTGAGCAAACTTGCCAACTCTAATTATTCTCCCAGCAGACTGTGGAGGGTTTTTTTTTGGCACTTCTACAAGTCCAGTGGAAACCTCCCCAGCTCTGCTCCTGCAGAGGTAGCGTGGGCAGGGAAATCTCTGTGATGTGCTTCAGACTCCTGAGGTAGCCCTACCTTGTGTGCACGTGCATCCCACATCCAGCATTGCTCCGACAGACTGAAGGGAAAATCCACCTGCTGAAGGCTGGGATGCAGGGGCTGCATTCCTCTGTGATTTTGACAGTTTTTGGCTTCTTTTTCTCTCTGCCAAGGTCAGGATAGAGACACGGGAAATGAGGAGTGGAGTTCGGATATGGTTATTTATTATATCTTCTCTATGTACAAACTCACGAGCTGTGAGCTTAACTAGCAAGCTAGGAAAACGAGCTAAAATGGAGCCCTTCTAACTCTTTCCAAGGTTAAGTGCTAATTACCCAGTAACAAGATGACACCTATATTATTTATGCTTTTGACCCAATAATGACCACCCAAGGTCTGCAATGCAGACCTTTTTCACCCAATTACAGAAAACCACCTAAACCCATGAAGAAGAAGGAAGAAGGGCCCAGACAACGCCCAAAGTCCTCCATCTTAACTCACATGTATTACTATATACTAAAATCTTAAATCTAAGTTTTTCACCCTGTGAGATCACACAATAGCATTCAAACCACACACCCACAACCCCCGTGCTGTCACTCAATCTCGGGAGCCTGTCCCAAGGCCTCAAGTCAAATGTGGTGCTTGCTTGAGGGTCAGCATCTTTTAACACAGAAAGCCTGAAATCTTCAGCCTCCAGGGTTCCAACATGTGAAGTCTGGATTGACGTGCTAAAAGACTGAGTCACTCAAATCTGGTATCAGAAGGGATCCTCAAAGCATCTCTGATGGTGCAGCTTTGATCCCAGAGGTGCCAGTTGCAGTGGGAAGTGAGCAGGGAGCTCCTTTCAGCACCACCCCCAGACCACAGCCAAGGACTGGAGGGGGGAACACAGTTTGCTATCCATGTCTGGGCTCCACTTTCCACTCTTCCAGGCAGGACAACCCATGTAATGAAGTTTGTTCACAGCTCATGACCTGTGACATGATGTATGTTGATTCATAGATCCTATTTCTTTCGACTTTTTGTTTCTTTTAATCAAAAAAGATTGTGAGTGCAGCGGCTAGAAATAAATTGAATTAACTTACTGAGTAGGTATTTGTCCTCTGACTTACCTGTCACAGTAATCCTTCAAAATACAGTATTTTGTAGAACATTTCCGTATGAAACATGAGGAACAATGATATTATGATTTCAGCTTTCAGACAGAGAAGATAGTAATTATACACCATATAAATAGAAGTGCAGTGAAGCTGCTTTGTAATTACAGTGTAACTAAGCTGTACCTCATTTACTTGTATTCTGAAGTGCATCTGGAGTTAGCAATTAGTGCCAGGACATGATTAAACACTTACCTTCACCAATCCCAGTATATATAACACTATACTTACCTTCACATGTGTATTATTTTTCACTCATATCTGCTATGAACCTAGATATTTTTCCAGGGATTAATGATACTCGGTGAAAAGTTGATAGCCTGAAGTTCAGTAGAGAGCTATTAAACTGGCCTGGCCATTAATCCCTAGAAAATACCCTGCACCAAGGTTGTTACAAGGTGAATATGGAAAATAACTTTCTACTCATGTTGAGCTTTGTCATGACTGTTATACCTTTGTCAGCGTGTACGAGCAACACCCCAAATGCAAGTGACTCCCTTGGGTTTGGGTGTGTCTGATGTAAACAGGATGAATCCTCCCTCAGCTCACCTTTGTGCATCACCAAGGCCCTGAACAGACAGCTTGTGTTCCAGCCAGTCTGTCTTAGCCACAGTTTTCTGGCAATCTTTGGAGATCAATTTTAGAGTGAACCTCCATTTTCTGAAATGTGTAATTCCAGCTTCTCTGAGCTGAGAAACAACACTGGCAGCCAAGTAAAAATATCCATTACCGGGGGAATATGTAAAAACACTGTTTGATCAGTCATCCTGCTCACACAGCTCCCTCCCAGAACTCAGGGTGGTAATGAAAGTAATTTAACACACATCTATAATTAATTTACTACATTCTTCCTGCCGATGGCAATCATCTTACCTAGGAAAGTTCATGAAATTGATCTTAATGCATAAAAATAAAGATGGAAAAGCGTTAAAGGCAGCTAAACGTGGTTTACTTCTAAGCATGTAAGCAGTTAAGCACTGTTTGGAGAACCAATCTGGGCCTGATTTAGCAGCAGCTATTACCTGTGAGAAATGCCAGGGAGCACATGAGCAGAGCAGGGCTTTGCCCTCAACACACTCAGTTTGTGAGCACTGCTGAGAGCAGCAGCCTTTGCTCCTGCTTTGCATAATGTGAACAGAAATGTGAGCGTGGGCTCCAAGAGGCAGTGCAGGAGGAGAGCGAGGCTGCAGGACAGCTGGGGGCAGCACCAGGGACACGGCCTGCTCCAGCCCTTGCTCCAGTGCCTTTTCAAGCCATGAGCCCAGGCCCAGGTATCCAGTCAGGACAGCTCTGGCCAGTGTGCAGAACATCCAGATGTGCAGATGTGTCTGAACACTGCGCACACACCTGTGCATGTGCTGCATGCAGACAACAGATGAGATATCTATCTATCTATATCTATATCTATATATCTATATCTATATCTATATATATATCTAGATATCTATATCTATATCTATATCTATCTATATCTAGATATCTATATCTATATTTTTATCTATATCTAGATATCTATATGTATATCTATATCTATGTATGTATCTAGATGTGACAGTCCTACCTGTGCAGGCTGTTTCTAGAGCTTTCTAGTGGCTCTAACAACATCCTGTTGTCGCTGAGACATCACTGGGTCCTTGTTTATCATCCATTATTGCATCAGCACATCCATGAGCCCCACACTCTGCTGGGCTGGTGGCTCCTACTCTATCTGTGCTCCCGGGAGCTGCAGAGCAACTCTTGAGACCTTCATACACGTATCTAGAGGCTGTATTCTGTACTCCCCAGATATTCTACTTTAAAACGCAGGCCATGATGTTATGACTTTAATATGGGCAGGAAAACTTAGAAAAGCAGGAGCCTGTAACAAGCAATACTTCAATGCTCTGCAGCAGCCCTGTAGATATGTATATAAATAAGTAGGAAGGCTTTTAAGTGTGTCTTCCATGACTGTGGCCTCCAAATGAGGGAATACAGTAGCCTTACCTGGATGGGGGACAGAGGAGAAGGAGCCACTTTGGTGACCCCTTCGAGGTGAAACACAGCCTGTCCTGCCTGCACTGCAGGGGGAAAAGCAAACCCTGCATGGGAAACATCACTCATCCCATGGAAGGGGCCAAAAGGGCATGGAACTAGGGCAATTCTTTTCTTCTCCTGTGCCTGCCTGTGCCCGAGAGGCCACCAAAGGGACCCTTGGCTTCTGGAGCTGTGGATGAAGCTGAATGAGGCGGATTCCCCAGCAAGACTCAGGGAGAGGCATTTTCTACATGTGGCTTCCTCCAGCCAGCTGTTCACTGGCTTCTCCTTAATGCCAGGAAGAGCAGAGTGTGTCAGGCCCGTGCTGCCAGAGAGAGAGGCATGAATCAGCCTAAGGATCCATGCAGATGACAGCAGCTTGCTGCAGGACTTTTATTACCTGGTGGCTGTCACACAGTTCCTCATCACAGGGCAGCAAATGCTGTCAGAACCGGCTGCCAGGGCTGTGAGAGGGATAGCCAGTGGCAAAATGTGAATAACAGATCTGAAGCCGGCAGAAAGTGTTCAGGGTTGCTTTGAAATGCTGGGGTGTGAGCCCTGAACACCTGCTTTTCACAGTGCCCCCATGGCAGGAGTTTGGAGAAGTGTGTACCCCACAAAAACCCAAATCAAGGCGGTCCAGGAAAGATGACAAAATTGGAGAGCTTCCTCTACATGCTTTTGTGTTCCCAGTTTGTGCTGGCATGAATGCGACTTAACACCATGCCCTCAAGCTTCCAGAGGCTCCTGCCCAGCCCAGCCCTGACCAGCTCACACCATGAACTACTGTGCACTGTGCAAGACCTGCACGTTCTCCTCTCTTTCACTCCATAGTAACATTACAACCAGAAAAGCCCTGTAGCAAATCCTTCCCTCATAGACATTAAGGAAATTTCAGGATACAGGCATGGAAAGGCTGAGACCTGCCCTGTCTCGGGGAAGGGTGGCACTGGAAAAGAGGAGCAAGGTCTCTCTCTTGGAAGCACTTGTCACTAGTGAGACAGCACTGCAGGGAACAGCCCTGCTTTTGTCAAAAGAGAAAGTTATCAGCAAGAGGCAGAAAAAGGAAAAAAACCAAAGAAACCCTGGGCAGAAAGCATGATCTGAGGAGTAGAGCTCTATGTCCAGGAAAAATGTGGACATTGGCTATGGCAGCACAGAAGTCAGTGATGAGCACAGGGCAAGCTGCTAACCTCAGTCAAGCTCCGCTACTGAGTGAGAGATGCCCAAAGACATGCTAATCGCTGAGATTTTCAAATGTGAGGAACATCAGAGGGATTTGACTCAGGTAAGAAAGGGTATTTCGGTTTTGTGGTTGGTGGGAGGAGAGTGAGACCAGCACTGGACACTTACAGACAAAACCAAACCTGCCCTTTCTATAAATTCCCACATCCCTCCGTTTGGCTTCTTCCCACTCCATTGTGGCTATGTGCTGATCACTCCATTGTGTTCATGTGCTGATTAGGTGTTTCTGTCTTTCCCTGAAGTGATTGTGGATTTGGTGACAATATTATTAACTCTTGTTGTGAGATGCCCAGCTGGAAAATAGATCATGGGAAAAAAGCTGCTGTAGGGGCAGAATAGAAACCATTCGGGATGAAAAGTATGTGATAGGCTGTGCTAGACCTGTTCAAAATATTCTTAATCATATCTTTAACTGAGGCAAGGTTATGCTTTATCTGGAAATAGAACGGCCTATTTCAAAGGACAGTGATGGCTGAAATAATTTTCAGAAGTTTGTAGGCTCTTCTATGTAGACTTATGCAATGTTCATCAGCAAATGTTATTAATTAGCAATTGCTAATGGAAAAAGCAGAATATACAGCAGGGCTGTGGGTTTCTGCAGCTAATAACAGAAAGCTCCTCTATTAAGGGGGTGTGAGCACACAGAACCATGTAAGTAGTGCTCTCTGTTTCTGTGACTAGTCAGAATTATGTACACAATACGTACAGGCACTGACAAAGCACGAGCATCCTCATTAGTCTTACAACTTAGGAAAAAATTAGTGGGTTTAGGTTGTACGGCACAGCCCAAAGTGACATGATTTACCTGAAAAATCTTACATTATATAGCCCTTCCAAGTACATAATGCCTATAATTTTGGTCTATTTTGAAATGTCCTTTGGATTCCTTCTTTCCTCCTAATTCCTAGAAGTGGTGGCTAAAAGGCGCCTGTATTTCCTGACTGCCTTTTCAGAAACTGATTTAGAAATAAGAAAGCCCAAACCAGACACTCACTGGTGCCCCTTTGAGCCAGAAACCCTTCGCTGATGGCACAAATGGGCACTTTACTTAATATGGAACTGTATTTTCCTATTGGAGAAGAACTACCCTTTTTATTCCAAAGAAATAGTATCACTTTTTTTCTTCTTGTTAATAGCCCTGCAAATATTATGCACGAAGGGCCATCGCCTATTTTTGTTGGAACTAGGAAGAAAATAATTTAAAACAAAAGGAAAATACATCAAGTTTGGCATTTACTTCTCCTTTCTCCACCTTTTCTCCTTCCATCAGTCACAGGAGGAACTAGATTGCACATGACAGGGAAGTAAATAAAAACCCCCACAAGTATTCAGCAGAGAATAAAGAGAAACCATCGCTTTGAACAACGATTTGAAAAGTTCTAGAAAGATCGAAAAATCAATGTTTTCCTTTTTTATCCAAACTTGGTCAAGAAGCCAGTACCCCAGGGGAGCGCAGCTCCAAGAGATGCGCGTCGTGCTGCAACAGAAACGGCTTCGGCGGGAGAAAACGCGTTCTGATATGTTACTTAAAAGTGAAAAGAAATTATCTGGGCGAGCTGTGAGCCGTGCAGCCGTGCAGCCGCAGCCGTGCAGCCACAGCCGCAGCCATGCAGCCGCGCACCGCTAGGGATCAGCCTTGCCCCGCGCTTGCGGCCGCGCCGCGCCCGGCGCTGCTCCTGCCCCGCCCGGTACGAGCATCCCCCGATCCCGCTCCGCGATGTGCGGGCTCTGCCCGGCGCTGCTCCTGCCCTGCCCGGTACGAGCATCCCCCGATCCCGCTCCGCGATGTGCGGGCTCTGCCCGGCGCTCTCCTCCCGGACCTCCGGCCCGGCTGCCAGGAACTGCCCGGCAGCACGAGAGGCGCATTTTCCTGCGGGGAGAGCGTGCGCGTCTCTCTGCCCAGCTCTGTGCCCCAGGCTGTTTGCTTTGGTTTAGCTGCTTTGTTATACTAGTCTCTGCTATAAAGTTTTCGAATTTTGTTCCCCCCCCGACTCCCATCTGCTGAGAGCTGTCTTAATGCTGTGCCTGACATTTTCCACCCTAAGATACACACGGGCCTGGGAAGGGGTGGGATAAAAACAGACAAAGGAGAAGGATATTTTGCTTTTCTGCAAGGGTTCTCCCATCCCAGCCTGCTACGTGTCTCTGAGATTGGAGGCAGTGGGCAGCAGGACTTCTCTGTGGGCTCAGGGCAGGGCTGGTGGGCATCCATCCTCCATCCCACCCCAGTTCATTTTTACACTGGGGAGGCTGGTGCACAATCACCAAAACGTCAAAGTGCTGCACAGTGGTCCTCCACAAGGAGCAGATGCTACCCCTGGAGCAGAGCTCTTCCGGCTCCCACTCTGTGCCACACTGAGCCTTAATGCTGCAATTAATCTCCCACTTTCCCCGTGTCAGGTATTTCAGAACTTCTCCGATCATCTTTCATTTTGCGCCTGGGAAATGTATTGAACATGATGTGCTGATGTAACCAGCTGTGACAAATTGTGGCATAGATGTGAGGAGCACCTGGCATACCAAGGGATGTGAAATGCCAAGGCCTGGCCATCAGCTTCCCCTGTCTTACAGCACCTCAGTTACATGTTTGTGTCAGGCAGAGCTGTGTTCACCCTCAAGATCTGTCCCAGTTCTTTACCAAATTACTGTTTATGTTCATATGTGCATTTCACATGATGTGCATGTGTTTTGGACACATGCCTCACTATTAGAGTGAAATGGTTAAACTGCAATAGATGTTTTTAACTACTAACAGCCCTTTCTGGGAAAATGTACATCAGTTCTCATTGCACCATGCTGCAAAAAACCTACCCGTGGGTTGGCTTAAACTGATGAGGCTGCTATTGTGATTCTCTGCTACAATGAGAAAAACCTGAAAATGAAGGCTTAAAACCCAATGTGACTGAGGAGAGATCACTGGGCTCAGTCTCCTTCAGCTCTGAGCTGGCCAGATGTGTCAGCCCCCTGGGAATGTGCCTGCCTGGGGTCACTCTGCTCTGGGAATAATGCTGTGCAACTGTCTGAATGGGTGAATTTGAAAGCCACTGGCCTCAGGGGCTGAGAATATTCCTCCTCCTGCCCATCTCTGGGAAACAAATTCAGAAAGTACTGGAAGGTGGCTAAAATTAGTTTATGAATTCTGCAGAGATTGCAGTGCTCAGTTTTCTAGAGGTGGCAGTCAGGGTATACAGAATCAAATATCTCTTTTACTGCTGGAGGGAGAGTTATTGGCCAGTCAAAATTTCAGATTCTGAGACCTGTATCTACCTTAGTCTTGAAAGCCTGAAGTGCCATTAGGCTTGTGATGTGCAGGAAGGCTTTTTGAAAAGCCAAAACTGACAGCACCTGTCCTGGGAAATGGAAACCAGACAAAAAGAGGAGCCAGCAGTTCTGCAGGAACCACAAACCACTAACTCAGAGTGTTCCTGCAAAGTGGGGGGAGAGCTTGACAGTCAGAGTGGAAGGAGAGAAGGCTGAGTGAAGGGGGGACACTACAAGAAGTGTCAGCCCCAAATAACCTTCATGTCTGCCCAGAGTGAGCGCTCTTTCCTGCTTTCACACATGGTACGTGGGCACGCGCTACTCTTCCACATTCATTTAGTGTCACCAGCTCCCTTATGCCTGAGGACAAGGATGAGCCCAGCATTGTAATATCCATTATACACAGTACAGAGGCTTTTACAAGAAATGTGACAATATCTGAGAAGCCAATCTCTTTCAAAGTGAGAAAATAACCAGGAAACACTGGACTGAGTCCCAAAAGAGATGTCACTGCATTTAATGTGTATTTATACAGCTATTTAGAGGCGAACGAGAAGCAGTGATTATGTATAGAATAAAACGGAACAACAAATTTAGATTGTTTTAGTTCCCACTCTATCTGATTAGCCAGGAAGAACAACAGACTGATATGCTCTGAGCAAACAGGAACACGCTAAGCCTAAATGCTCTGGTCCTTGGAGGATTTATTTTTATTTACTGCATGAAACAAGGAGGGAGAACAAAAGAGATTTGTTTTGAGTCAGCTGTGGCTTTTGGCTCAGCTGGCCGAGCCAGTCCTTCTGCACACCTACTGAACTGAGTGGGGCTTCTTGGTGCCACTTCCCTGCTCCTGGGCTGAGGTCCTCAATCAGCTGCAGCACCAACAGCGGCAGCTTTGCAAATCAGCCCTGGGTGGGAACTGTGGCACGGGAAAGGGCTGCAGCACAAGGTATTTCTCTCCTGGTCACATTTAACAGTAGAGTGATGCAGGGTCCCCAGGCAGGTGCAAAGGAGAACTGCTTTATTGCAAAACCCAGGCCTTTATAAGCAGTTAGGCTTAAACAGTTACACAGTTTTAAATCATTACAAGCATAATTCAACCAACCATCACACACCACGATGTGAACATGCAGTGGTGACAGAACTTCCTTTCCTACCTCCAATACAGCTGAATCTCTTTTCCATAGTCCTCTTCTACTTAGCTGAAGTAGCAGGTCCAAGCCATGATTTTACAAGGCCTTCCTTTTGTAAGCTTTTACCCATATGCAACACTGGAGCATCAGGTGGAACAGCTGAATGTGGTGCCTCAGGGTCCCCTGGCTCAGATGTCTTCCCAGTGCTGTGAAGCACGAGCCAGATGCTGAGAGAACAAGAACCCATGATGGACACACTCAGCGGGGATGGGCAGAGGGGATTTATGGGGACAACCAGCAATGTTTCCAAACCCTGTGCACAGCCATGGGGAGCAGGGAACCCACAAGATGTCTGCCCTGATCCCAGCACAAGATGTAACTGGGGAGACTTCCAGGAGCCAGGTTTTAGAGAGGGAAGCAAGCTGAAATTGGACATGAACTCCTAAGTCTATAATGTGCCCCTTCAGAAAAAAGGAAATCACCAGCTGTGGTTTTGCTCTTGTAGACCTTGACAGGCACAAGAAAGGATCTGCTGGGCTTGAACAGAAGCTGCTGGATGAACTCCTTGCAGTTGCATGATTTCATTCATTTGCCCTCAGGACATACCATGGGATCACAAAGCACTGGTGCTCAGTGCTCAGTGCACCAGTATGTATAACCATGGCTTAGGTACTACATTGCAAGGGTAGGACACAGAGTGGCTGCAAAAACCAGTTTAGTGCTAAAGTTTTAGCAGCTTTTTCATGCAGCAGTTAAAATCCTACACCAAAAAGCCCTCATGACCTAAGTAACACTATTGGGGCAGGAAATAACAGCTGCACATAGCAAGTGTTTTGTGTACATCGAACCAAGCTTTTATAAAATCAGGGAGGTCAAGCTAAATCTTGTTTTTGTCCTCTTCTCTCCTATGGCCATGGTGGTGTAGAGCAGCAAGACACTCAATTAATTTACCAGTCCTGGCCATCAGAGCCCTGCTCCCTCCCTGCTCTGTGAGGAGACAGTGGTGCTCTGCCTGAGAGAGTAAACCTGACTAGGCCCCAAAAGATGCAAAACAACTGCAATATGGCTGAATTAAGGGTGGATTTTGTTCTCTCTCATCAAAATATAAGACACCAAGTGCGTCACTCTATTAACTAATCCTCATCCTCTTAAATGCTTTAATAATATTCTTTCAGTTTCTCAGTTATGTTTTATGTGGAGGGATAAAGTGAGGTTTTCCCACAAAAGATGCTGTGCTACCTGATAGTATTAATATTATTTTATATAATTAATTTATATATTTATAATTTTTATATTGTATGTATTTATTTTAATTATATAAAATATACAATTTTATCTTATATCTTACATGTTACGTCTTATATCATCTTATATCTTATATCATCTATCATATCTTATATCTTATATCTTATATCTTATATCTATATCTTATATCTTATATATCTTACATTTTACATCTTATATCTTATCTCTATCTTATATCTTAATAGCATTTTATATGTTTATAAATACTATTAAAAATACCATTTTGCCCTTCTGTGGACGTGTTAGTCTTTAGACAGGTATGAGACCCTGATTCTCTATGGAGAAAGGATGCTCTAACTTGTGGCTTTGGACAGCTGTGTTCAATTCTCCCTAAACCATGTCACTTAGTGCTCAAGCCTCTTGGCAGTTAAACATTTGTACCTCACTTTTATCTGCACTGACACTGTAGAAACTGCTCTGCTGCTGCACCCCAGCCCTGTGATCACTCAGCTTTCCACCACTTGATGCAATTCAAAACACAGGGCAAGTTCAAAGCAGAGCTGAGGATGCACAACTCCTTCCCAGCAGGGTGTGACTCTGAGGATTTGAAGAGGATGGGTCCTGGCCTCTCCCCCCTCCCTCTGCCTCTTCATTTCACATTTCACAAGTGCACCAGGGGCCCTTCCCAGCTGAGAGCTGAGGGTCTGCACTGTTGGATCCTACACTTCCCTGTGCCAACAGGCTTTAGAGTGGGTGAGAGTTGGATGCTAGCAGCCAAGTAAAGCAAAGCACATCCATAAAGAGCCTCTCTCTCCATTCCCCAGGTCCCAATCTGGCCACACCACAGAACTGAGACAAAATAAGCAAACCAAAAACCTTAATCAACTACAGCCATACAACAATATAAATCCCAGAAAAATGTATGGGAAAGCAAGCCTAACCTGTCCTGAGAGCCCCTACTTTCAGAATGGAGCTGTTCTTGCTACAGGGTGCTGCATTGCTCCAAATAAAATTCCCACTCAAGTTATGTTAGGTCAGGTTTCAAGAATAGCTCAGGAT
Organism: Donacobius atricapilla; assembly: GCA_013397315.1. Lineage (NCBI taxonomy): Eukaryota > Metazoa > Chordata > Aves > Passeriformes > Mimidae > Donacobius > Donacobius atricapilla. The sequence goes on from WBMY01002127.1 coordinate 358,900, forward strand.
TCATTTCATGATGTGAAGTATGGTTATCCCTGAACTTTTGTTCCAGCCTCAGTGATATCTCGTAGTGCTCTCCCAGATTTTGGGATGATGAAAGCAACATCCTATTAAAGCATCACAGTATTTCTGTGCTATCTTCCACAGGTAAGAGGAGACTACTGGGAATGTTATTTGCATGGGTAAGGAGAAGGCTGATTGAAATGAGAAGCAGCATTTGTAATCCTGATTGGAGGAAATGCCTGTGTTTATCAGGGCATTACACCCTCCATTTATCTGTCATCTCTTCCCTTCTTCAGCTGACCAGTGAGATTTTACTCTGGACGGATTTGGCAGGCTTTGTTTTGTGTATTTACTTCTTCCTTGTCCTCCCTGCAAACAAACACACACACCACGCACTGCCTGGTGTATCCACAGAGCACACACAGACTATCATCTCCTATGAATGCACCAAAAAGGTCAGAGTATTCAGCTGGCATTGCAAATCAGCACCAGTTATGTACTCTGACAGCACCAGATGTCAGCTCCAAAATGAGCTGCATCTGTTCAGCAGTACACAAGGAGCAGTGCATGAGAGGATGAGACCAGACTCTGGAATGGCCCCTCAGAGCCAGGGCTGTGGGCCTGCATGGCAAATGCAGCAATGAGTCCATCTGTAAAGGCAGCTTTGGGCTTCTGTCCTAGACTTGCTGTGCTTAAGCTGTGATGAGAATGAGAACTGCAGATAAAATGCAGCAGTCAGATTGACCTTGGGGCTGGCCTCAACATGGCAATTCCCTTCCCCAGCTCTGAGCAGCTCAGGTCTGGTTTTTTATCCATCAGTTCTTTCCCACTTCAAATCCTGTTCCCACCAGCTACGGGGTGTTAACTTCCTTCATCTGGTCAAGCCCTCAAGCAGCATCTTCCTTCCAGAGTGCCAGTTTTCACTGGCCAAGGGAAGAGCTGGTTAGGTGGTGACAGCCCGGACAGGGTGACCTGCCCTGCCCCGGAGCATCCAGCCTGGAAGGGCTCCTCAGAGTCACACCTTTGAGCTAATCATGCTCCTTGGGAGGCTTGACAAAATACATGCACACTGGACACGATGAGGATTGTTTGGCTTATTTTGTCTGTTGTTTTTTTTTTTTTAAGGTAAGGGCAAGGAAGGTTTTCCTTTCCTCCCTTGCACGTTGCACCTGACATGATAAATCTTAGAACAGTAATGAGAACAAGTTAGTATGGGACTATATTTTCTCTTCTCATAATGAGCTTTGTCATGGAAATGGATTGATTTTATGTCACTTTCTTTCCTCTTTATAATTTTTATAGGTAGAATGAGTTAGCAAAATTTTCCCTCTCATAAATTCAATATAAATTTGTCTTAGCCTACGTAGGTCTGTGTTTATTTTGGCCACCTATTTCACAGTTCCCCTGTTTACAGCATGGGAAAGAGGGGAAATGGCCAATCAATCAAAATCTGGAATACTGAAAAGGTCACAGACATTCACAGGATACCACCATCCCCCCCAGCATCGTGCATTTCCCAGCTGCTGCACCACTCCAGATGTGCCTCCTGCTGCCTTCCCTGCAGTCTCCCCAGGCCCTGGAGAAACTAGGGGAAATTCAGATCTTACCTTAAGCAAACCAGTGCGGGAAGAACGGCAGAGAGAGGTTTCTGCCCCCCGTCCAGCCAGAGGAGATGTCCTGCCTGGCACGGGGTGAGAGCGCGCCGAGCTGCCACGAGCCACCAGCACTGCTCTCCTGCCTCTGCTGCCGCCCTGTCACTGGGACTGTCAGCCCCACAGAGGGAAAACGGATTAAATATCCACCATCTCCATCCAGCTGCTCTTCCCTGTAGCCCCAAAGAGCTGCAGACTGGATTAATGAATTGTTTCCCCTTGAGTGCTGCATAGTTTTCTCTGTCCTCTCCAAATTTCTCTCTTACCACCTTCAATAAATCCTTTTTCCCTCCAATTCAACAGCTGCCACTGTGGCAGAAAAGCAATTTTTTTTCCCCAGGTACACACAAACAAATGAGGGGCTGAACTTCAGGTGTTCCTCCTTGTAGGGCTAAAGTTAACACCTGCATATTCATTGGTGCTCGTTTCTCATTGCACTGACTAATCGAAACTTGAAAAATCCTCTAAAATGAAAGCATGGAAATAAAAAGGGATTTTGTCTTTCTGCAGCTGTGTGCAAAATCACACATAATGTCATGACTACCAGTAGGACTACAAGTTGTCTTCTGCTGCCCAAACAGCAGGGCAGAAGGTATGGATGGCCAGCACACACCACAGGGTGTACATTAAAGGTGGCCTAGTCCCTGCTAGGTAATAATCTGGCCTCTAGAAGGAGTGGATCAAAAATTTAAACCCATAATGAACCTCATCTCAGCCCTCTGAAAGTTGTAACCCTTTGCAGTAAGACTTCATGTAAGAGATAAAACCATTACTTAATGGGTTTTTGGATGATAACTTTTAAATAGGAAAACTGTATAGGAGAAAAAATTAAGCAGAGGAATTGCAATTTTGCATTTTATGTAATAAAAGCAATGAGGGGATGAAAGGAACATGTGGCTGCTATTTTACAAATTGAGTTGTGGAAGCCAAGCTCCATCTTCGCTCCCATTAAGGATTAACATCTGGATATAAGAATTTAAAATCCAATATTGCTTTGAAAATGATGCACAGACACAGCTTCAAGTTGTTGGCTTGGCTGCATTTTACAGTTATTGTGGGCACTACACAACTGCTTTGCAAAACAGCCCCATCAGACACTGCAGAAAGGGAGGGAAAGCTGAGGTAGGCACAGGGACCTGCAGAGGGAGCCTCCCTCTCCCTTTTCCATAAGGATTAACTGCCCTCTATCAGCACCTTAAAACCATCACACTAATAAGTGAGAAAAGAGACACAGTCACTGTTGAGAAGGATTCATTTTTATCTTCATCTTTAAAGAGAAACTTTAGGAAATGTGGGGCAAAAAACAATCTAGCAAATACTGGTTTAAACCACTGGAAAATTTTAAAGCCCATTATATAAAGGGAACAAGTCCTAGAGAAGGAGAAAATTTATTTTAGCTATTGAACAATGCCAGCATACAGACAAATGGGTATCATCTGGCTTTTTGAAGGCATGAAACTCAGAAATTAGAAGCCAGCTTCCATTGAGAGAGATGGATCAAGAAAGAAGTATATTTAGGTCCTGTGATGCTAATATTAGCAGGTTTGTATCCCTTTTCCTTCTACAGGGTAGATGAATAAACAGCCACTGATACAGGGAATAAGAAATCTGTAATGTATAACCAATGCATGAGAAGAAGCTCTCACTATGCATTCACAGGAGAAGACAAATAAAGAACTCAAGGTACTCTATTTTAAAAAACTCAAATTCTTGGGATTTTTTACACCAAACTGTGTTATTTTGCCTCAACACTGCTGGGAACAAATGTAACTGCAACTAAGCATTACTAGAGGTAATAGAACAAAATCCCCCAACCCAGCAAGCAGTGATGGGTTCATGCTGAAATCGTCCTCATTCTCACTGTCATGGGTCCTGAAATTTGGCAAAGTAAAACTTAGAGAAGAAAAAAATGCTTCTAAATCCACCCAAACTCAAGGCTGAGGGGGCAGTGCAAGTGCAAAACCCAGCGGGGGCCTTCTTCACTAAAACTGTTTCTACTCCTGGATGAATCCTGACACCCACTTAGAAGGAAGTAGGGCAGTTAAGGAATAAAAGTGAGCTCCTGGTTCCAGGCCTGTGACAGTCTGTCCAGCTGCACTGTGATCATTCCTGGGCACATCAACCAGCTAATTGACAGTTAATTGGCTTATCAGACATTTCTAAATATTCCTTTCTGCCATAAGTAGTAGGGATGGGGGAAAAAAGCCACCTGGGAGAGGGCCTCAGTTTTCTGTGTTGCAGAGTTTTTGGATAAATCATATTTTCTTGGCAGCTAATACAGATTTGTCCACAGAGCTGTTCACCTCAGCCTGTTAATATAGGGGCCCTCAGATATTGTTCACATGTGAAGGGAGTTATGAAGGTGTGCTGTGATTTATAGGCACCTTTCAGTTTACATCTTTGATTTACTTAGACTGGGATTTGCTTCTTTAGGGAGTTTTGCAGTGGCATTTGCAAAGCACCAGACCACAGCAAATCGCGAAGGACTTGGCAGCTCAGGAGCAATAGTTGCTGTACATGCTCACAGAGGCTGAGTGCTCTGAACAAGGGCAATAAGAACTGTTTGCCCTGCAAAAGCTCTTTCAAGTTCTTCAAAAAATCTGTTTCTTCTGCAGCATTTCTTTGCCATCTGAGTCTTACAGCCTGTAAGGAGCCACTCAGGACAGAACTTTGAGCAAGTATGTCCTTCATTTCCAAAATCAGAAGTATCCATTGCCTTGATTAAGACATCTGGAAGAGGTCAAGTGATTTGAGCATTTTTCCTTTCCGTCACCACCTCGTTGGCTGTATTTGCCGCCTCTTGCTCACTCTTTGCAGCAGGACAGAGAAGTCCTGTGGTTCACAAGACATCCAAAAGAAGGGCTTGGTCTGGAGATGCTGAGCAACCTCAACACATTGACTCTTCTCCTACTCCCTCATCTTGCCCATTTGGAACTGGAGGACAATCCTGATCTCCTTGTAAAGCTGCTATGAGTGGCTGTCACTAATTTCAAAGCAGTGAAATGTAGTTTACAAGCTCCTAGGCAGCAATATTTAGGGTCCACAAATTATAAGGCGTGGGAATGCTGTCACATGCCTGTACCTCCAGAATCACATTCACTTCTTTGTTCTCCTGTCACTGATTTTTACTGTTCACCGAGGTCTCATCTCTCTCCCAGCCAATAAATGCTTCATGCTGGAGCCATTCAGGGGTACACACACAGAGGGCTGGTACCATAACAAATGCATTATTACCACAAATAGAAAAGGGAAAGGAGTTTGACAGGGACCATGGAGTGCTAGCTTGAGAGAAACAGCCAATAATTTGATTGTATAATTTTAGTTTTCTTTGCTGTCTATCTGACATGAAGATTCCTCTTGGGTTCATGCCACCAGAGCTGAAAATTTAAACAAAACTTACATAATTTAACACTGCTTGAACATGGGTGACAATGATTTGACTTCATTTTTGTTTTCATTAATCCCAGTTTTGCTGTTAGGTTGGTTTGGTTTTTTGTTAATCCTACAAATGAAATTAAACCAAAGCTGTTATACATGAAGGGCTGGCATGGATCAGATCTTCTAGTGTCATATTGTGTTATTTTATTCAAAATGATTAGCTAGTAATTGGTTTAATGGAAGAAAAACCAAACAAAACTTCAGTGAAATATTTCACATGCCATGCATGGCTGAAGTTATGCTAATTGTGCAGAATATCAGTGCTCCGTGCTGGACACAACCTTGTTCCCAGTGAAATCAGCAGAGATATTCCAAGGTGGGTGCAGGCTCAGATGCAGGGTGTTATGGAGCAGACAAGGAGCAGTAGATGTAATTCACTGTGGGGTTACTGATGCTGGCACTTGTGAGCTGATGGCAGCATACTCCAGGAATGAGCACATCTCCTCCCTCTGGGGTGTGCTCCGAGCGGCGCAGGAGTATCCCAACTTTTGTTTTTCTCTGTGTATGTGTACACCGCATCTCCCCAGAATTGCTTTCCTTTGCCACAAGAGCAGCTGTGATAAATGGCTCTGTCAATCACAGGGATATGCAACTTTAGTTCACCACCCTGTAATACCCCTGATATCTCCTCACAGCTCGGTGGTCTGCAGCTTTCCCCAGCTTTGGTGCTTATCCATCTGGACCTTTGAGTCTATCCCAAACCCAGTGAGCACAAGTTTTGATGCTGCAGCACCTGAACAGCAGCAGAGAGGCAATTAAGGGTTTTTTTAAAGAATCTATAAACTCTTTTACATACTGCATCAAAATTTCAAGCATCATTTTGCCTTGGTGTCTGTTTAGAAATTCTACTCCATTCTGTTAATACCAGGGGAACTGTGTTAATTTGCCCCAGAAGAGGATTTGTCTCTTGTTTTGATCAGTGGCATGACCTGGATATTTGTGTATTTTCTGTTCTAATGTCAGAGTGACTCGATGACATGCACAAGCTATTATTCAATAATGATGCCTAAATGGAGCTATCAGAAGGGTTATTATCAAGGTTATTAAAAAGCAATTCTTTCTGCCTTCAGTTTAACCATGAATTGCAGAGCTAACCATCATCTAGGTGAGGATGTGCATATTAATCAAGAGGCTTCCTATGGTCTACCTAGATATCCCAAGCCTGGGTAATGATTGATTTACTCTACTCTTAGATTAGCACACAATCATCCAGGGGTGTTGAACATCTGACCAGCAGAGTTAATTCATGATGCTTGGCATTTATTTTGCAATTTTCTCACATCTGTTCTTTCTGGCTGAGACACTACATTTCTTTTAAGAGCCCAGAAAACGGCACATAGAGAAATGTTTGTGGTGCAAGCAATGGTCCTACTGAAACCACTTCAACATTTTCCAGGAGAAATGAGCTTTCTATAGAACAATATGCCAGGTGCTAAGGCATGGAAAATGCCAGTAATTTTTTTACCAATCATTTGCTGGGGAGGAAGCTGCCCAGAACTGCATTCCTGGGCAAACCAAATTTAATCAGGTTAGTTCCTAATGAGCCTGTGAGCACCATTTAGCTGAGCACCAACTTTAGGGAAATGTATTTAATTTCACTTCTTGTCTTGCTAAGGTAAAGGGCAGCTCCACATTGCTGTCACATTCTTGCAGCAAACCCTGAATGCAACAGGAGTTGCATCAGTTGAGCCTCAGAATCATCAGCTTTGAACAGAATCATCAGCTGCCCCAGGACTTTCTTGCTGACTCTGCACCGTCAGGGCACACATTTCAGGCTTGGCAAGGCTCTCACAGTGCTGTCAACCTGACCAACACATCTCGTATTAAATGGTTTCCTATTTGCTGTTATCATCATTTTCACAGGCTGCACTTCAGCTTTGCTGTGCACTTCTAACACTTTCAATATTGCCTTTTGCAAGTGAGGAGACCAGAGATGCCCATGTGTCCAGCCCAGCTTCTTTCCCTGGCAGCCTGAGGATGACAGCCAAAATTACAAATGGTCACCAAAGGCAGGCAGACTGCTCTGGTCTATCCCTCAGTTATGTTATCAAAACTGCTCATCCTGTCCTGGGAAGCTGTCAAAGATGAAGTGGGCAGAACAAATGCGAGGGCGGATTTAATAAAGATTCTTCTGAGAAATATTGTTTGCACAATGAATAAAAAGCATTGGAGGGGCTCTCAGGGCTTTTGGGCAGTGATTTGAGTGTAAGGAGCTTCAACAAAATGGGAGATACAGACATTTCAGAGGGTGCACTGAGGTTCACCTCCTTAGGCTGAAGTGTTGTGTGGCAGGTGATGATGTGCTGATGGACAGTCCTGTGCTATTTTTTAAAACATTGCTGTGAAGACTGGCAATGATTCTGCTGATTTGGAATAGCTGCCAAAAGTGAGAGGAAGGGAAGAGTTATCATTTGTATGCAGAAAGGCATAGCTATCAAAAAGTGAAGTGTATCCTGAATTTCATACCATTCATGGAATCAGTAGCCTGAAAGCTGGATTCACAGTAAATAGAACAGGGTCAACCAAAACCACTTCAGTAGAAACAGGTAAAAAACCTTGTGGAGGATCATTTCAAAAACCTACACACTCCTATTGAATAATTCAGTGCTTGGAAACTCATATTTAGTTGTTTCTTCTGCTTATAAAGCACAAAATACCAGGACTCTATATTTCTGATGTTTTGGCATAAACTGAGGCAAGCAGCACCTTGCTCTGAGGAAGTTTAGGTATTTTCTGATAAAAATTCCTCTGTACAAGCGCTCTCCCTGTTAGGAGAACAGACCTTACTACACAGAGTTCCATTAGAGCCCCACTTCCCATGCTGCTTCCCCATCCACCGAGCCCAACAGAGAGACAATCACTTCTGGAAAAGCATCTTTATTACAAGTTAGGATGTACTTCAAGCTTCTCCCATGGAATAGCAAATTCACCCCCTGGGAAAAAATAAAGCAACAGAGTCATGCATCCCCCCTTCAGAGCTGAATACTAAGCACAGATACCCCATCCTGCTTTAGAGTGAAGCTGTTGGATTAAATTCTTCCTGGAGCCCTCTTTCATGAGGAAATCTATTTCTAGAGGAGGATTTGGCAAACAGAAGAAGAGCACCCAGCCCACAGTCTCTCCCGGGTACAGCCTCGTGGGAGCTGCAAAGATGGAATGCTGGTCTGGCAAAGCATTTTAGGTAAGTCCAAAAGAAAAGTTCTGGGGTGCATAGTTGCTGAGGGCCTGGCTCTGTGTGGAGCTGAGGTGTCCCCAGGGTGGGCAGCACTGGGGTGGGACACGGGGTGTGAGTGGTTTGGTCCTTCTCATCATCAGGGGTTGCTTGAGCCCAGCCCAGCAAAGTGGACTCCTGTGGCCTGATAATTTATGCCTTGTTATGCCTTAGCTCTGTAATTTACCAAAATAAAGAATAACATTCCTGTAACAGAGATTAATGGCTGTCAGGCTGCAAAGTAATTTTTCAATATGAAATGGAGCAAAACTTACATTTTTAGCACAATTTCCCAGCTCAGTGATGCACCTGGTAATAATTATGATTTACATTAACCATAACATCATCCTTCTTATATCAGCTTGCCTTAGTGAAGAATGAAATAGGCTCTCATTAAATGTTTCATGAAATAATTCAAATTACATATGCTAAAATTTCCCAGCTTCCATGAGCCAGGCTAAAAATCAACAAGAATAAAAAATATTTGCTGCTGTAAACCCCTGATTCTGTGTTCAGAATAAGGCAAGTGGAGCTCTAAGAGCTCTTGTGGTTAAATTAATTATAAGAACAGTTGAGAAAAACTAAAAGTCTAAAATAATGATGCAACTGCAAAACTCATTTTATGCAGATTTTCCATGTGCTGAGACTGAATTCAGGCTCACTTTCTCCTATAAGAATTTGCCTGTAGCAAAACAAAAGGGGAACAAAACCTCTGCTATCCCCAAAGTCAGCAAAGTTCAGCCCTTCAAGACCACCTAATTAATTAACTTCCAGGCAGCAGGACTGCAGACAGGCAAAGGAGTTGGTAGCTTGTTGCTTTGCTAATCTAGGGCCTGAGTGGGTCCCTCATTCTCCAAGGCAGGATGAAACACTTTCCTAGTGGAGTTTCTTGCCTATATATAATAAACTACTACAACAAAACCAAAAGACAATGTCTTTTCCCTGGAATTTGTGAGGAATGCAAAAAATTTACATGCTAAAACATTATCAGAAAAAAAAGAAAAAAAGGCACTGGAACAGTGTGAATTATTTGTCTTAGAAACACAGATAAATGAAGTACAGAACAAACTGAACCCTAAAAAGCAAGTAAATTCGTTTGAATAATGCGATTATGATTTATGATTTTCCTATCGCAAGAGTGAGCTTCAATTCCACCACCCTGAATTATGCACTGGTCGCACAAAAGCGGCTCTGCTCCCATGCATGGAGCACCAGGACCCCAGACAGGATTCAGGGGAGACCTCAGGCACCATGAACAGCCATGGTTTCTTTACTGAGGTCCTGCATCTCCACCAAGAAGAGCCCCTTAGCTAGCAACCTCCCAGGAATCCAGGGGGCTAGAAACCCTCACATCCCATAAATATGCCCCCTTCCACTTAAGCAGTCCCTGCAGCACCTGCTGGAGACAGATATCCACAGAATCACAGAATCTCTAGGCTGGAAGAGACCTCCCAGATCATCGAGTCCCACCCAGCCCTAACACCTCAACTAAACCACAGCACCGAGTGCCACATCCATCTTCTGTTAAACACATCCAGGGATGGTGACTCCATCACCTCCCCGGGCAGACCATTCCAGTACTTTATCACTCTTTCAGTGAAAAACCTTTTCCTAGTGCCCAATCTATATTCCCCTTGGTGCAGCTTGAGTCTGTGTCCTCTCGTCCTGTCAGTGCTGCCTGGAGAAAGAGCCCAACCAACCCTAGCTGAGCACAGCCACCTTTCAGGGAGTTGTGGAGAGTGACAAGGTGCCCCCTGAGTCTCCTTTTCTCCAGGNATAACTCTTGCAGAGGGTTATTGTAACCAAAATGCAAGACTTGGCACTTGGACTTATTAAACTTCACCTTATTGGACTCTGCCCATCCATCCAACGCTTCCAGGGCTCTCTGCAGAGCCCTCCTCCCTTCCAACAGATCGACACACACTCCCAGCTTAGTGACACCTGCAAATTTACTGATGAAAGTCTCAATACCCTCGTCCATGTCATATGCCCGTCTTAGACTTACACTACCCTCCCTCTGACATCTCAGGGAGCCTGCTGTTATTTGGGGAGCAGGAGTGGATGCAGCTCACCCCAGAGGAGCAGGGTGTAGGGCCCAGCCCCAAACCTGCACCAGCCAACTGCTGCCAACAAGGCTATTTGGTGACAGGGACAGCTGATTTTGGAACCACCAATGGCCAGCGCTGCCTGGCACCAGGGTGCAGAGCTGCCCAGGTAGCAGCTCAGCCTCTCCAGTCCAAAGGGCTGCTCCATTTCCTCTGGCTCACTCAGTCCCTATCAGCTGAGCTGGGTCATAGTCTGGTGCTGCTGCCACTGCCAGAATAAAGTTCAGCGCTGACTCATTAATTAGGATGACTGGATACTCTGGGATTTAAACTAGTGATTAATGAGCCTCTCCAGCTCTAGCTCCATGTGAACAACTATCTAGTTCATGTTATATTTAATTTATTTTAAAAAAACCTCGCCAAAGCAGTAAATCTTGCTCAGAAGAATTAGTGGAGAAAGAAATAACACACCACATTTATTACATTGCTTGCAAGCCTATATTCATACTCCCTTGCACTAATTCCAATGTCTTCTTTAGAGAGGTAATAAAATCTATGGTTTAAGGCCTTCTTTAAAAATCTGTTTTGATTGGAAATGGTGAAGGGGGTAAAGGTGATAGGGTGAAGAAAATGGGTATAGCAAATAATGCTAAATAATTCAGATGAAGCAAAAATACAGTGTCTTGTTCTTATTCCTTTTGGTGTAAAACTCTCAAACCCTTTGTGGTAAGACAGTATATTCTGCCAAACCAAACAATCCACTAATTACCTTGCAAAGGAAATTTGAATTGTACTGGCTGCATCATGCAGGTGCTCAGACATCCTGCGTTTCCTGGTGGTTTTTGTCTTTCTTAAGCAAAGGTTAAGTGCGGGGGTGTGTGGCAAATGCATTGGAAATACAATTTTGAACTAATCTGTTCAGAGCATTAATCCACTCCTAAGCTCCCTTCAACTCCTGTAGGATACATAATCAAAAGCTGGATCATGGCTGCTGGGGCAATGCTTCCCCTCACATCTGCAGGCAGACACCAGCACCTCAAAGGCCACCAGTCTTAACTAATGCCTCTAACTGTGCTCAGTGATCTCCTCACCAGGAGCCAGTCCAGGGTATCTGCAGATTTCCATATGTTTGAAGTTCTCCTCTCCTCTTTTATCTTTGTCTGAAAGCTGTCAAAACGCAGCTACAATTTCATAGGGTAATGAGAAAGAGATTAAGGAACGCACACATCTGTCACCTAAATACGTGCAATAAGGAGGACATAAAATAAATAAAATCAGGATCCCATAAAAGCAAACAGCAGCAGCTGAATTGCCAGCTCGGGTGCCTCCTGCATCAGGTTAACTCCTGAACCCCCAGCTGCTGCAGCACCACCTCTGCAAGCCACAGGCCCATCCACAGCAGCTCCTGGGACATTTTCATCATGGTCAGGCTTGTGTCCAGGGATGGAGGTAAGAAGGACAAGCATTCTCTCCATCCAGCCCATTCCCCTTTGCAAATGGAGCATAACCCAAACTCCTTGTGACAGCTGGGCCTCACCTTTCATGGAGCTGAGTGACAACACCCAAATTCCAGAGCAGCTCCAGAACCCAAAGCAGAAACTTCCTGCAGCCCATTAAAAATACACCATTATTAAGCCTAAAATACTGACATATTATTATTTGGGATTACTCCAGTACCATCTGTGGAAACACTATCAGCCCTCAGCTTTCTTTATCTGTTCAAGACTGAAGAGATCAACCCAAGCCTGTATACAGGCAGGAGAATTCCAGGTTTCTGGGGGTCCTTTCCAGACCTTTCAGCTGGATGTCCACACAGCTCTCTCCACAGGAGGCAATGGAGTTGTGGAAATGGGCTCATTCTCTCTATGTTTAAGCAGCAATGTCCTGGCAAATCTCACATTTTCAGCCTTTACTCAGAAATGTTCAAGCTCCTACACTGGATCCATTATCACCCAAATGAAGACACATACCAGTAAGCTAATTATGTTTCTTACCAAACTCGTGAATAATTAAATATTTTATTGTGATGTTACAATTTGTATTTATTATCCTTTGCTAAGCAGTGAAATTAAACATAACGAGGTCTGTTAGTGCCTCTCTTCAGAGACGAGCCCACATTACAGCACCTATATCATTTGCACCAATGGTGATTAATGGGTTTAATTTACTTGACTTGCATATGCTGGAATTCGTGAGGGGGAGAAAGAAGGAAACTCAGATTGTTAAAATCCTTTTAATTAGACTAATAATGCCAAGTTTGCATGTGTTAACTAGGGTGCACTATTAATTAGTTTTAGTAGGCTGTTTTCTGAAAGGTGACACTGCAGCATTCAGGCCTGTCTTGTGATCCCAGGAGAGCTCATAAGATGACAAACAGAGCATGACATTACACATAACTGCAAACAAACAGCCTTTAATCTTTCTGGATGAAGAATTGGGGGTAATTGATGGGCAAAACACTTGCTGCACTCTGGCTGCCTCTGCCTCTCGTTGCCTTTACTGGGTGTTATTCATTCAGCTACAGCACAGCCTCCACAGAGCAGCCCATCCTCAGCAGTGGTAAAGTTGTAGGGTACTTATGGATCTCAAGCCCCCCAAAACTGACAGCTGAGGGCTTGTTCACACATGAAGGGCTCAGTTCTGGGGTTTCACAGTTAGAATAGCTCTCCCAGTGCAGGAGGCAGCAGGCTGGACAGACTGCTTCCACTGGCAAACAGCTTTTCTTGCTGGTACCCGAGTGCCCTGAGCATCCCCACAGCAGCTCCCGTGGTGGTGCTGGGAGCCTGGGGCAGCCGGGGAGCCTGGAGGCACCACCAGAGCAACACTGCTCTGATGTGGGCTCTGTGCTTACTAATGAGTCTTGATCTATTTGTTTAGTCTTTGTGGGGTTCTTGAACTGTGGGGGTTTGTGGGTGTTTTGTTGGAAAGATGCTGCAACACAGATGTGCCCGTGGTTCAGGTTCAGAGGACAGGGAGAGCAAGGTCTGCTCCATGATCAACAGGCTGCAGCTCCAAGTCCTAAATGCACACCCTGGAGACCATCAGCATCTCCAGGAGCCGCGGGCAGAAGGTCAGCACAAGGGTTCCCTTGCTTATGTACTAAAATTAAAAATGCAGTGACTGAGTGAGGACACAATACAAATCTACAATGAATCTCTGCTGTCCCACAGGGGGCAAACACAGAAAGGAAGGGACAGACTCTGCCTCTGATCAGGTGGCAGGTCAGGAGAAAAGCACACAGCCAGGCAGAGGCTGGGAAGGCAGATGTCAGCAGTGAGGAGGGCATGTGTGAAGCTCCCTGGCATAAATTTGGCTCCTGTTTGCGTGGAGGTAAGAAACACACAATAACTTAAAACAACTTCCCATACAACTTAATCCCAACTTAAAATTCCCTTGTGTGAGCAGTAGGCACCATGATCTGTGTGCCCCCAAACCCAGGGTGGGCAGTGAGGCCTGAGCCAAAGTTGCCAACTGCAACTGGGTGGAGCACAGGCTTCCCAGGTTTTTTCTAGCCCATATTTATCAAGCTGTACCACCACAAGCAGCCTTCGGGGTGTTCTCAGGCCATAGAAGCAATAAAAATTTCTGCCTTTTTACTGGAATAAACCTGGAATTCAGCTGCACTGTCAACAAGCATTCGTAACAGTTAGCAGCTTCTGCCAGAATGGATGTCTGAAGGATTGGAGATTTCAATTTTCACTTGGCTTTCTCTGTTCTTATTGAATACCTGTCAGTGCTCCAATGTTTGGAATTTGCATCCACATCTGTGGAGACATTTTGAATGCAGAACAAGCAGGGTTTGTGCAGTAGAGATCCACAGTGCAGACAGGAACTGTAATAACAGAGGGAAAATGTCTTCAGTGCATTTCTTCTGCAGCCCTGTCTCACTTCTCCCAAGAAATACAGAAACAGACTCATGTCCCTGTGGGCTTGCTCAGCTCTAATGGCAGAGGAAGCTGGCTCCTGTTGAAGCAAACTGGAAGGGAGAGGAGATGTTTTGGCCGTTGTTCCAGGTGAGGAGTTTGGGAGCCAGTGTAACCCTGTGAGAGTGGAAAGGTACATTTTATATCACCCTAAAATCCACACTCGTGGCTGGGGGGAGCGTGTCTGAGGGGAGCGTGTCTGAAGTCACTTTGAAGGATCACAGGACAGGTGGATGCAGCTGCACAAAGATTATTTCTACAGATCCCACAAGGCTGAGGGCAATCAGAGTGGCTTTGGGACAGAGAACTACTTAAGAACAAGGAATTTGGGGTTATTTTCATGACCAACTTTAAATGAATGGAACTAAAATGGCCTCAATATCATCCATTTTCTTAAAAAACACTACTCCCATCAGACATGCAGAGTCAGGAGAGAAAGGAGAAAAAGACCATGCTCTTCACCAGTCTGAACAGGACACAGACACATGGCCAGGTCTGGTGTTCCCAGGGCTGCTGGCCAAGCTTAAATAACGTATTGCTCTGGACATTTCTTGCTTTGCTGCTCATTACAGGAATTTCTAGCCTAATATACTCTCTCAAAGTGTCCAATAACTGATGCTGTATTTCTTACAACAATTGCATGGTCTTGAGTCATCCAATGCCCCCAGTTCCTCAAAATCTAAATGCTAGAGATCAATTAAATGGCCTCTAATGCACTTCTTTCTTCAATTAAGTTCTCATTTTTCTTTTTCTCTTGGTCCTGCAGCATCCCGCAGCCATGAGTCCCACAATTTCCTTAGGCCTTTCCTTCTTTACATTTCTGCTCAGTAGTGTCATGTGCTATCTCCCTCCCTTTGTCACATTAATGAAAAATTGAGAATAAAGTTCCCTGACATTTGTAGTAGTAAAAAAGGCTATTTGCTTCTTGAAGAGGGGAAACATTACACTCATAAGACCAGTGACTCAAGGATACTAAATACATACAAATTATCTGAATAAATAGATGCTTAGTGTATGTTCTTTGATTCTTAAGGAACAGATATTGAATCTCTGAGTAGGATATCCACCCAGGGATTCCCAGGAAATGAACAGCAGTCTTTAGCATTCAGCAGAGCTCAAAATCCAGAGACATGTCAAAAACGTCTTTTGATTAATTGCTGAAATGTATTTACAGACTGAATAATTTCCTACATGACAGGAAGTCTATTTATTGCTTTGATTTCTATTTGGGCAGCATATGATCAAATAGGGATCTGCTCTCCTGATAGAGACACCTACAGTTTCCCATATTTAAGGATGCTTTTTAGAGACACTGGCCACATTCATTCCCAGGTGTCTCACACTGTGTTTTGGTCTCTACAAATTAACTACTATTAATTTAATAACTTTTAATATACTCATAAATTAAGGATATTTAATATTTTCCATCCACAGTCTTTCAGCTCTTCTTGTTAGCAGCCTCTAAGACAAACCTTGTCTTTCTTAGTATTTTTTTAGGGGAAAAAATCTCATTAAAACCAGGTTCATAAATTACAATACTCCTACTTGTATAACTGAAGCTAGATGAAGTTTGAGAGGAACAGTCAAGCTACAGACAATGGCATATTCTGTTCTTTGGAGCCACAATAAAAACATATATTCAACAAACCTTCCCTCACAGAGGACATGGAGCTGAAATTGGGTTCTGGGTGAGGTGCATCCCTTCATTCCCTCCTCGAGCTGTTCAACTCGAGTATTTAAAACATCCTCCCAGCCCTGTAGTCAGTCTGCTTACTTCCCACTGAAGACTTGCTGAGCTGTTTTCAGCCTAAGCAAAGACAGATCAGGAAAGCAAAGCCTCAGAACTCAAGTCTAAAAAAAGAGACCCCATCATGTTCCCACTCTCTAAAGCAGGAGCTGGGGCAGATCTATCTTGCAAACTTCACAAAAAAGGTTTGAAGCAGAGGAGTGCTCTCCTGGAAAGGCTGTTAGATCTATTTGCCTGCGCCAGGCAGCCCTCTGCATCTCAAACAGAGGCTTTCCTGCATCCTCCCACTCCCACAATTTCATTTCCACTCAGATGAAAGCTGGTACTCTCATCCTTCTGAGGGACTGCTCTGCATTGCCAGATCAGGTGTTTCTGGGGAATATCGACACATTTTTCAAACACTTCCATTCACTTTTTTTTCNTCTCGTTGCCTTTACTGGGTGTTATTCATTCAGCTACAGCACAGCCTCCACAGAGCAGCCCATCCTCAGCAGTGGTAAAGTTGTAGGGTACTTATGGATCTCAAGCCCCCCAAAACTGACAGCTGAGGGCTTGTTCACACACGAAGGGCTCAGTTCTGGGGTTTCACAGTTAGAATAGCTCTCCCAGTGCAGGAGGCAGCAGGCTGGACAGACTGCTTCCACTGGCAAACAGCTTTTCTTGCTGGTACCCGAGTGCCCTGNGCTTTCCTGGTTCAAAATGCACTGAAACAAAAGGGAAGGTCCCCATGACTGTGGTTTTGGTGTCAAGTTCTAGGTGGAGGCAAAGCCTTGAGGATGAGGCACCTAAACCCTGAGCTCATTTACTCTGTCATCATCTGCCACGCCCTAGGGCTGAGAAAGCCGTTGGCAGTTTAGTCCACAAATAAGCAGAGGTTAAATTAAAGCCATAGCCACACAGAACCATAAAAAGTGCCGGGAAACAGTGATAGGTGTCCAAAAAGGAAGGCAGAAGAGAGGAGGGACAGTATGAGAATGTTTGCAAGTCCCTGTTTCTGTGTCTCAGCTGCCATCAGAGCAGCCTGGGGCTGGGCAGGCAGTGCCCAGCACAGGTGAGGGTCACAGCTGAGCCAGAGCTGCACATCTAATTGCCACTATCACAAAACCTCCAGCAACACCTTATTGCATCTATTCTGAACGAGCATCAAGTGACCATTAAGACATTACCTGACAAGTGATGTGTCTGGCAATGCACTGTCTGTGTACTTCGACTGCCCCCGGTGATGAGTGGGGGAGTTAGTGGCAAATAAACCTATTTTTTTTTTTACCATTTACCAACTGCTAGGCTGTGAGCTGGCTTTTCAGTCAGATCTTGTCAGCCTAAATAGCAACACACTCCGAAGTGCTGCTCTGGGATTTGAAAGGAGACACTCCAGATCCTTCAAGGAAAATGGGTTATGGCCATTCATTGCTGTTACAAGCACATCACTGCAGTTTACACCTGGTGCTTTGCTCACAGCCACAGTTTAAAATCTGCCTTGCAATAAGGAATGAACCTGCACATTTCTCCATAAATATGGATGAGGGCATGTTTTGTTTGGCCCATTTTCTTCTCCTGGCTGCAATGAGATTTTGGCCATGATCAAATCACCCATGGTAGGTAGAGATTGCAAAACTGTGATAAAGATTTCTGGCACAAAACCCACCTTCAAGTGGGGAATCCAAAATGTTTTCTCAGTGAATATTTTGAACACTCTGAGGCATTTTATCCCTAGCTGGGATAAGGTGAAATCTCAATTATGCTTGGATAGTAAGAAATGTTTCAGTCCAAATCTTTGACCTTTCTGATACAGTCTTGGGCTCCAAACCAAGTAAATTGCAGACTAGCAGGTATTTAAAACCACAATGCTATTTCACATTACAGAGATAACTTTAATCTTAAAAAAAAAAAAGTGACAGAGTGTACTTTTAAAGAATCTTCAAATTCTAGTAAAAAAGACACTTAGGATCCACAGTTCAAAAATGTGAAAAACCAACCACACCAATTCTTGGCTAGAGTCTGATCTCCAGGATTTAGTTTCCCAGCATAAATGAGAGAAATACCAGGTCCTTCCCCATAGATGAGGAAATATGTTTATTTTTAATTCCTTCTGGCAACCAAAGAATACCTATCACAGCTGGAACAAAGACACCCAAAAGAAAATAACAGAAGGAGGTTATGATAATAAGCTTATTTTCATTACAGTAGGATTATATTTTAAACCTTTCATTAGGTTCTTAAAATTTCAGAACATGCTTCTCGGAGCCTTCATTTTTGAAAGACAAAAGAAAAACAAGAAGAAAAAGTGAAGTCTGACTCCTGTGTATGAACCCAGTTTTGCTGCATAGAGAAGGTCTTTTTGTACAGCTACTGAATTATATTCAGGGGACATCTAACTCTGATTATGACTAGAATCATGCATGTCTTCATTTACAAAGTCCTATTGGAGTCTGTGTGTCCTAAGCACAGGTCCTTTGAAGCATTGCTAAGTGGGGTAATTTGATTGCACGAGCTTTCTTGTAAAAATTATTGTCTTTCTGGATGTCTAATTAAAATAAAGATGTAATAAAGAATTTATGGTTTTAATTAGAGCATAGATCTTAAAGCAATTATAATGTGATTAATAATTCCTTAACAGGCTTTCTTAGACAAGATGAAGAAAAGAAGATTTGGGCCCCATGAAAAATCAATATGCATTACTCAATTACATTAACAAAGCTACACAAAGCAGTCTAGGTCCCAATTAAATTGCTCTTCATGTTAAACTGGCAATGGACTCTGTGCTTACTAATGAGTCTTGATCTATTTGTTTAGTCTTTGTGGGGTTCTTGAACTGTGGGGGTTTGTGGGTGTTTTGTTGGAAAGATGCTGCAACACAGATGTGCCCGTGGCCTCATCTTGCCTGGGTTCAGATTCAGAGGACAGGGAGAGCAAGATGTGCTCCACGATCAACAGGCTGCAGCTCCAGGTCCTAAATGCACACCCTGGAGACCATCAGCATCTCCAGGAGCCATGGGCAGAAGGTCAGCACAAGGGTTCCCTTGCTTATGTGCTAAAATTACAAATGCAGTGACTGAGTGAGGACACAGTACAAATCTACAATGAATGGGGAATCAAAGCTAGGCAGGAAAGATTATTCCCTATTTCTCATAAAAGCAGGAGCTCTAGAGGATTTCTCATAAAAGCAGGAGCTCTGATTAATGTAGCATGGAGCAGGTATGAAAGTAACCAAAACAAATATAACCCCAAGAAACAGGCCCACAAAAGTTGCTGGCAAAAATGTATTTTAAAGATCAAGAACATGAATTGATTCAAAAGGGGAAGAGGGCACTCACTGATAGGCAGGTTTTCTCCTAAAGGTCCAGATGCCAGTTTGGTGAAGCCCTAACACAGGGATGGTCCAAAGCCACCAGAGAACACCTAGACCTGCCCATCCTGGTGTTCTTAACCATTTGCAGCTGGTTACTGTCAGGGTCAGGACACTTTTCACAGAGTAAAGCTGTTCTCCCTTGATTCTTTTTTAGGTGATGGTTTGGTAAATATTGATGAGAGGGGCTTGGGGGGCTGAGGACTTAAGGCATAGCTTGTGTGTCATCACTGAAATTTATATCAGAAATATTATTTTACCTTTCATTAATAACCTGAACTGGTAGAGCAGAGAATTGGGTAAGTTCATATTTTACAGATCAAATGAACTTTAAAAAAACCAACATAGTTATACATTCACTCATGCAAAGACAGCTCATCTGACCAAGCTACCCAGCAAATGAAGCCACACTAATTTAAATGTACTGCAGAAGGAAAATGATCTCGCACCAAACTTCTAATTTGTCATTCTGTAATATAGATTGTGGCTTGGAAACTCACTAATTGGCCATTAAGAACACATTGTTATAGAGGTGGACTTCTTGGTGTGTGAAGAACAAAACTCCCAAACTTCTGAAAGAAAGAAACCACCATTTGCTCCAAATGAATGTAGAGGACATTGCTGTTTCATGATGTTCACTCTCAGCTATCACAGAACACAGATTTATTTTGGCCTTATCAGCTTGGGTGCATCCCTGAGCCTTCACTGCTGTCTGTGAGTCATGCTGCCCTACTGCAGCCACACACAAAGGTAAAGATGCTGTTAAAGCTACCTCCAGATCTCATTTCCTGGGCACATACTGTGTTCCTTTTAAGTTCTTAAAACTCCCTTTAATAATGCAGCATCCTTCAGCCAAATGGCTGCATGAGTCCATGGTGATTGCAAAAAGTTGGTCATATTTAGAAAGAAAAGATCCAATAATTGCAATGGGGGAAAAAATTAACTATTTAATTCCAAGTTAATGCTCTGATTTCAGTTACTTGAAAATCTGATTTGAAAAATCCTTTAAAACTCCAAGAGGAATGCAAGGTATTCCCAAGATTTTCCTTTCACGTTTTTGTCTCTCCTGTCCAGGGTCTCTGGGTTTTCTCAATGCTCTGTGTGACTGAGGGGTTCACCAGACACAGGACAG
Organism: Donacobius atricapilla; assembly: GCA_013397315.1. NCBI lineage: Eukaryota > Metazoa > Chordata > Aves > Passeriformes > Mimidae > Donacobius > Donacobius atricapilla. The sequence continues at coordinate 379,391 of WBMY01002127.1, forward strand.
GGAGGCCCAGCACGTTTCAATTGCAAGGTGCACACCCTGCCCCTGAGGACAACTCCTGGCAAGGTCCTGTGCTCACTCCCCTGTCCCCAGGTTCTATCTTTGCTTAACAGACCCTTTTCTCCTGCTATTTCTTTTCGTATCTCTTTTTCCATCAGGAAACCATTTGCCTTAGCATGCTTTTTCATCTTCTCATTTACATGTCTCCTGCAAGACAAACTCCAGCATTGATTTTACCACAAGATAATGTTAATAGGATCAATAAACCACAATGACTACATCAAAGTGTCTGTTCTTCACCCTCCAGGACTGCAGAAGGTGCTTTAGTCCTAAAGTACATCCAGTACAGCATCTCTCACTCTTCTTGTCTACCCTTCTGCCTGAGAGACTGTCTGTCTGCCAGGTAGAAAATAAATTACTAGCTTATTGAAATAATTTAAATTTTAATACTGCTTCAGCACATATAAAATATTACTGATGCAATTAAAAAAATAGACAATCAGCTCAATGCATCTTCAAATGGGTGCGGTGCACCCTGAGAGGAATAAATGAGGTCTGGTGAGAAGACTATTGTAAATACAGATTTCTCCTTCATCTAAAGAATTCTCAGCTGGTAAAAATCTAGTGTCCTCTTTCATTCAGGTCAGCCACCATTTAATGATTTTTCCAGGAGGAGATTGGAAAAGACTGGTTCCCTTCAAGACAGATCCTCTAGGATGCACAGAAAGGTAATTTTCAACAGAGTAAAGGAAATTATGTCCTCTTTGGTTTCTTGGTTGTTCCATGTGTTGTTTGAGATGGTTCCTTTCCCAAAGGTCACAAAACAGAAATGGTCCTGGTTAGAGGGTTGGACTGCAGGTTTCAACAGAAAGTTTTCCCTGGCTCCTTCAAGCACTGTGCACCCCCAGGAAGAACTCACATGGCCCCAGAAGTGGCTAATTTTCATTATTCCTTTTACTTGCAACCAGTATCTGACACCTGAACCCATGGCATTTTGCAGAATCCAATAAAAGACCTGAAAGTCAACCTGATTCTATTTCTCGAGATCATATGAAGTGCTTCAGTGAAATGCTAATGATTTTGTTCAACTTTCACTTTTAACTGGCAGGTCCTGTGGGCACTGGTGAGTTTGGAGGCATTGTAGGGTCTTGTCCAGGTGAAAGTTGGCCTGGGCTGACACCCAAGGACATCTCTGTGCTGGGGGGAATGGGAACCGGGTTTCTACCTCAAATAACCAATTGTTCCAGTGCCTGATAAGGGTAAGCAGGAAAACTCTGAGGAGGCTTAAAGGTTTAGACAGAAGCTATGAAGGCAGCCCAGCTGAGAAGCAGCAGATAAAAGCCGTCACCTTCCAGGAGACCCTGTGGAACAGGGCAGGGCTCAGCACCTTTCCTAGGAAATGCCTGTGAAAAATCCATGTAAAATCCAGGCAGTCTGAGTAAATCAAACCCAGCAGCCTGCCTTTCTGAGACTTTACTGGAGATAACAGCTGAGATTTATAAAGCGTAATTCAGCAACACAGTGCTACCAAAAAATTCTTCCCTAAGGGTTCTTGTAAATCCAAAACCTCTAAAAACCAGATTTTCTGACTCTTTTCCTATTGATTTAAATGGACTATGTTATTCCCAAAGTACTTGAAAGGTCTTATGAAAATTTTTTTTCAGTTTTTCATTTGTACATGCCAAATATAGCCAAGGCTTTAACATTATACATAAGGAAACAAATTTATTCTGACAGATTAAATTTGCTTAAATTTAAGACAAAATTCAGGACTTTAAAAACCTAGATGAGATATTATCATCATATAATAGAATGCCAGTTTAGCCTCATAAATATGTAGTTTCTATCTATTAAAAATAGTTCTGGAAACAAAAAAAAGTATCTGTACTTGTATTTAAATGTTAAGAGCCCCATTATAAAAATTCTGCTCTAAAATTAGTTGACAATGAGAAAAACCAGCACACTGTGCTCAGTTACACCAGTGCACATCAGTATTTTGGAGAGGGACTGATTTTTTTATGGTCATTTGAAGCAAACTCCTGCTCCATATAAGAGCCAATGTGCATGGCTCAGGTCAGCTGTGTTTGTCTTCCTGAATCTTGAAATCATGAAATAACTTCTGATTTATTTCAAGTTTACCTTGGTCTAGAGATTGTCTACGTAGCAAAACTGGGGAAATGTATCTACATTAAAAGTAGACACCAGCTTGAAATGAATTTGTTGAATCATATTTACTTTTTGTAGGGATAATTATTCATGACTAAAAGAGCAATAACTTGATTTTTGTTTCCTAAGTGAATTAAGGTAAGCTCAACTAAATCCAGTCTAATTCTGTGTAAGACTGTCTTTTCTGAGATTTAATGCAATTCAGTGAATTGATTTTAAAAGATACTTTGGAATGGTGTTACTGAGGGCCTCCAAGTTAGACCAGGGACACTATACATACTTAAAAATTTACTTAAACCCTTTTGTGACAATTAGGAATAATTTTTTGGTCTTATGGATACCTTTGTTTTTCCTTTTTTTTTTTTTCCTTACCATATAAACCTAGGATAGCTGTTTGTTAATTAGAATTTTATCTGAAGGAAAAAATGCAATGAAAGACTCAGAAGAATACCCCAGGTTTACTTTCAGTAATGTCCAAGGGAGATGGGAGGAACAGCCCCATGCTGTTCCATGGGATCAGCCAGGTAACTGGGGACCGGGACCTAATTTCATTATATAATTACACTTTCCCTTTATTTGCTGTGATGATTTAGCTGTAGGTTGGCTTTCTAATGTCTGTCCTAATGACTTAACTAGCTCTGGGAGCACGAGCAGGAGGAAATAAGAACAGGCACGATGCATTCAGCTAAAAGGTCAAATTGTGGTCTCAGCAAAGCCATCGTTGCTGAGGTTCCCGCCTGGGTGCAAACCTCCCACCAGGGGCTCTGGCCACAGTCTCACTCATGGGGCCTCCAAACAGAATTTGGTCAAAGTACAGCTGGAGAAATGACTTTAACCTTTTCATAAGTGTCCAGTGCTAGGCAGAAATGGACAGCATCCAAGGCAAAATGTCAAAGCAGGACAACTGTGAGCAGGGGGGGAATTAGTGAGCGACATCAAGGCCAAGTCACACTCATAAGGACAAACTACCATTTCTTTTTCTCCCCCTTCTATCAGTAAACAGATTTTTTGACAATATGGGTAGCAGATGCCTCTTAAAAAAGTCAAGGCTGGCCAACTTACTGCCACTCTTAAATAATTGCAGTAATTGCTTTCCAAAAATCCTATTTTTATTTTTACTACAACCACTGCTGAGAAAATCGGACTTTTCAAATCCACTTCAAAAAGTCCTCTGGATTCTACTCGCAGGCTCATTATCCAAATGGTTTGGTTCACACAGATTTTACAGCTGTAATCCTTGTCTGAGGATGTGAATGCTCAGAAATGGCAATGAGGGTGAGCAAAGGGCAGAGCTGGTGCAGTGGGAGCCCCCCAGAGCAGCTGCTCCCCGGGTGTCTGTGCTTTTCTCCAGCCCAAAAGGAGCCTGCTTGCATGCCAGGGAGGATGTCTTCCAGCTCTGTGGGGAAAAGGCTGATCAAAGCTCAGATTAAAGGGGGATCTCACGGGGTCAAACTGAGCTCCTTTGTTCTTCTGACTGTTTTAAAAAACATTCGCACTCAATAAAGCTCACTCTTCTCTTGTTGGCAACTAAACCCTTGCTTGGGCAGCTGGACCAGCTCAGATTTACTTTAGAAATGCGGAGGAAAGTGGTACATCTTGAGTCTCATAACCTGAATTCTCCCCATGTCATTCACTTTTGTTCAAGCTGTTGAAGTTTCATTTTAAGTCACGTTTCCATAAAGGCTGGATATGCAGTTTCCTGCATATGCATTCCCTCAGCCACTCAGCACACTCATTATAAACATTTAGACAATTTCTTTATGTCCTTCAGTCAAAACTGCAATGACAAAGGCTAATCACACCAGAATGCAGCAGTCCCCATGACACTTGAGGGTGCAGCACCCACAAAAAAACTCGACTTCAAAAAAGTTTGGCTAGAAGGAAAAATAATTTTTGTGACTATACAAACTCTAAAGACAAAAAAAGTCTGTTAAATGTGCACACAGGCAGGGAAGAAGTTGTGATTTTCATAGGTAATGTCAGTTTTTAAGCACAGTCCTCATCATTTAACTACTGCATCTCCTTGAGGATAAAGGAGAAAGCACAAATCCAGTCCAGCAAATTTACAGCATAAGAAGTGAATCCTGTTTTGCAAACCCTTTGTTTCTCAAACCAGAACCTTAAAATTGCTGAGCTGTAGCAGCATCCTCTGAAACTACTCACCTAAGCCTCTTCCATCTTGTTTTGCTGCCCTGCTCCACCTAACCGACCCCTCAGTGCTAACCCAAGCAAAAAGAAAAAGGAAAAAAAAGAAGAAAAAGAAAAAGCACTGTTTGGAAGGAATTTTTTTTAAACTAGTGTTGATTTCAAAACACCCCATGAAGATTTTGTTCACAAAATGCTTGACAAGATGGAAATGATGCTCCTTGAAAAAGTCTATGTAGCAATTTAACATACTAATACCAATGCCTTAAATGTAGTGACAGAAGAATAGAATTATTCTGAACATATCCCTATTCCCAGACATATGCAAAGCTGTTTGCATGAAGTTTCACATCTGCAGCTTGTATTCTCAAGGCCCCATAAAGCTGCTTCTCCAAGGAAGCCACTGCCCAAGGGTTATTGACTGCTCACCACTGAAAGTCACATGGATCCCAAAGAACTTCAACCACAGCACTACTGGGCCAGATTAAAACCTGACCTTTTACAGGGGCTTGCCTCTTGCTCCCTTGTGGAGGAAGGAGCGGGGCCAGAAGACACAAACAAGGACAGACCCCAGTTTAGAGAAGGCACCTGAAAGCAAAAGGAGAGTACCCACACCCTTTTTAGCCTTTATAGGGTAAAGGGGGATCAGGAGCAGGGGGATTTGGCCACAAAGGGCTGGTCAGATCCCAGATCACTTCCTAACACCAGCACCTGAGGAGAAGGGATTGCCCACCCCAGGCTTCTTCTGGAGGCAGCAGTTGTAATGTTGCCTCTGTGGGACCAAGGCACATGGGCTTGCTTCTACCCCACAGAAGTCAGCAGAAACATTCCCCCTGCCTGTGACTGCACAGGAGAGGGACAGCTGGGATGAACGGTGTCCTTGGTTATCAGGTGTTGCTGTTCTCTGCACAGAGGGATGAAGAAGCACGTGAGAACCAAAGGAGCAGCCTGACGTAGGATTGACACCACCAGCACAGCCTGAGTCCCAGTGAGTGGAGCTCCTGGAGCCAGGCTGTTGTAAGCTGTACTGTAACATCCTGCTTTGTGTGCTGCTGCTCTCTGTGCAGCACGTTGTACCAGGCTGGGGAACTCTGACTGGAACAAAGCCTCATCCAATGCAAGTTTGGTGGTCAATCCACAATGAAACCATAACTTAGTGTCTAGACAAAGCAGCCCTCTTCCAGCCTGGCTTCACAGAGTGACAAAGTCAAATTGAATTAAGTAAATAAAAGTTAAATTTTCTCTCTGCTTGAGGAACATCAGGTGCTCAAAATCTGTGATTTTTGGAGTGTAAGTAGGCAGTCCACTCATCTTCCCACCAGATTAACATCATCAGAGGATCAGAAATGAAATGTCGTATCTTGCACCCAAGTAATCCGTTCTGAAGAGGAAACAATTAGTGCCAGGTAATATTTTCACAGGCTGATTAGGTGACACACTACATTTCCCCAACCAGCTCAGAGCTGCAATGAAGACCCAGTAAGGTTCCCTTTCACTGAAAGCAAATATTAAAACAACATTCATTATCTTTTCATGAAAGGGAAAGAAAACAGTGACCTTGGCAGAATTTGTCTCTCCTCCTCAGGCTTTCAAAATAAAACTCAGCCAGGCAGCACTTCTCCCCCAAGCCCATCAGAAGACAAAGCCCCTGCAGAACGCCACACAGCCTTTTTAACCACTGAAGATGTTTTAAGATGGACTTTGCCTACAGGGATTTCAGAAGCCCCACTGCAGCTGCCGAAGCCAACGGAGTGAAGCATGGGCCACTGAGTCCAAGAGGGAAGGAGAGCAGTGCACTACAGAGAGCTGCTTCAAACCATTACAGGAGATCTGTAGCTAAGCTCTCCAGTGGCCTGCTTCCAGCTAAAAGGCTTCCACTTGAGTGCCTCAGATCATGTAAGTTTGTTTAAGATGCATAATTCATGAAGGGTACATAACACCATCCTTGAATAACTTTTCACTCAGCACCTGCTTGACAGGGAGAGAGCTGACAGAGCAGTGTGACTTCAGAGATCTGACATTAGCACGCTATGTGTCCCAGCAAGGGACAGGGATCACCACAATCCCTTAACCCTTCTGTTGGATGAATGCCTGAGGAAGCCAATTGCACTACCTCATTCCACGATGAGGGCTATTTCTGTTTGTTGCCATTATCACTGAAATAAAAGGACGACAAATAGTGTGAAGAGTTATAACTACTATCATTATAGTCCTTGAAGAGAATATGTAAAGAAAAATGTCTGATTTTATAGGCTTTAAAAACATATCTATTGCACACTAAGGCCTTGAGTACAACCATCCCCACCTACACTGAGCAGTACCTTGTAACTCAGATAGTCCCACTGAAATCAATTTGGGATTATAGGATGCAAGGAAGGAAAGAACCACCTGGTCTTTTGGTGGCAAAATAAGATGTGTAAGGAACAAATCTTCAGCTAAAATTAATATGATTTGCCTCATTGTGCCTAATGGAGCTGTGCCCATTCACATCAGCCTGGAGTCCACTGTGACAGTGTGCTGGTTGTAGAGCACTTGGCTTTTAATTACCAATGGTAAATACTATGTCCTTAAACTTTATAGACCTCATATATTTTTCCTACTTTATTTTGTAGATAAAAGCCCAACTGTGGCCTGATAGGCAATTTAGGAATGATTTATGGACTCTGTCTGCTGTTTGTAACAGTTTGGAAGTTGCTGTGTGACAGAAGGGAGGCATTTTTTTCTAATTTATTTTGGGAGATAATGGTTGGAATAGAACTGTTATATATTGCTTCCCCTTATAAAATTGAGATTTTTTTTTTTAGCAAGGCTTTACAAAAAAAGGAAAAAATATAGGGCAAGACAAGATATGAAGAGAACAATGGACACAAAAAAAGAATGTGGGATCTAGTGCATGGTAGAGGAAGAGCACAGCTTTCATAATTTATGCTGGGGGCCAGCAGTCCCAGCAGTGAGCCTTGTCCCACTCTCACCCCAATCCCAGGGTATTCTCTCTACAATTCCATTTATTTTGGCATCTTTAATGCTGGTAGAGGATTTATGCCTCCTTCCCTCAGGCTTGATGTGAGATTTGGATTAAGCACAGACATCTCTCCATTCCACGTAAAAGAAACAGCAAACACATGCACACACAAACCAGGAGGAGTTAATTTTCAAACCCAGAGTATTTGGGGATGGTCACCCCCTGGAATACAAAGCCTCCAAAAGAGACATTTCACACAAAGCAATATTTTGCCCCCTGTGTACTGCAGAGCAGTGAAGTGAAACAGGACTTCCACCTAGGGCATTCTGAGCATGCACATTTTTAAAGTAGTAGGTTTTTCCATCCAGGAGTTCAGAGAGGTTTTGTAATTGGTGGCTTCTATGACCTCACTGTGATTTCTGCCATATACCAGGGTGCTGAGCCTACCTGAAAAGTGATTTGTACGTCAGAGAAATATTGAAATCTGCGGACCTGGCGTATCGACATGCACTTAATCCATCCTGCTGTTACTCTGAAAGCCAGCATGGTTCCCTGCTTTTACAAGGGTCATTTGAGACTTTTATCTGAGTCAAATCCTGCTCTTGCATCCTGCAGGGCATATGAGAGAAATGACACCAAACATTACTCTCTTAACAATGGAGAGGGATTATCCCTGTGACATGGGTGCTTCCTGGGGACAGCCCCCCAAAAAATGACAGCAGGAAAGAGTGTTCCATTCCTCATGCTGAGGTTCCCTGAATAGTGAGCTGCTGGTTGAAAAGGAAATCCAGTGGGCCTTTCAGTGTAATCATTTTGCATCTCTGTAAAACTGGGCAGAAATCTGGCCTGGTGAGGCAATATGTGACCGCAGGATGCTCTGGCTCAGGATTTTCCCCTCAGTGTCCTCGGTCCCATCCTGGAAGGGGCACAGCTGGTGCTGGCAGGTGTTGTGGGGTTCCACCAGTCTTAGGGAATGGAAACATCCCCATGGGGAATGAGGGCTGATTCTGGATAGCTGGGAAAAGCAGCATAAGTGAACTGGGGGATTAGGGACTGCTTTTGGGCATCTTTGAAGTCCCCAAGGAGGGAGACTGGCAGCAGAGCTGAAAGCCAGGCTGCCTCTGAGCCATCAGCTGGAGGGCAAGTTGGAGAGGAGGGCGGGAGCCCAGCACTGCACTTTGGCTTCCAGGCTGTCCCTGTTACTGCTGGGCCATTGTAGGATAGGGCAAAACGCCTGTTGAAGTATTTAAGTGGCTTATGGACTTCTCCCCTTCAAAAAGCTTTTGTTCTGAACTGTTCCTACATGTCTCCTCTGACCTGGACCAGGGGCAGGTATTGAAGGTTTTTTTAAACACCAACAGCTCTGCCAGATTTCTGAGGTCTGCAGATCCCCATTTAATCCAGCAGCAGTTCTGCAAAGGGCCCACATTGAATTAGTTTGATTTGATCCATTATTACCAGTTTCAGCCTCTGTCCTTTTCCTGCCTCTCACTTAGTCATCTGATTTAATTGCCTGATGATGAGACTCTGCTCATATCAAAAGGCTGTCTCTATGCAGGACCAAACCTTCTCCCAAGACACTGTTGAAATATAAATTGAAATGGTCTTCAGAAGTTTACAGAGTATTATGAGATCAGTAGAGATCTGACCATTACTTATTAATTGTTCAATTCAAGAAATAACTATTTGATAGAAAATGGGGTGGAGACCCGGGAAAGAATGACTTAAATGAGATCTCAGTGACTGATATTTGGAAATATATTATTAAGTTTCTGCAGTGCAGCACTGAGATTTCCCAGTGCCTTCAGGAATAGTAATAGCACCCTCTGCTTTTGTGTCTCTTGCAGGGCAGAGACATTAGAGGTCAGCTAAAAGCAAAGGAGGCTTCATAAACGGCTCACCAGGGTAATGCTCTGCCTTGCCAAAGGGCGGAAGAGCCTGGTTTGCCTCTGGAAGCTCTTTTCCTCTAGCAATGTTTTTCTTCTTTCCTTCTCTTCCAGCTTTTCTAGCTATTTTAGTTCCTTCAGCTCCACACTGATGCATAAACAGGCTTTCTATGAATCATCCCCTTTTTAAAACTGAAATTAAGAATATATTGTCTTCCTAGAAATAAACAACAAAGACAGAAGGCAGGAGAACTGCACTCACCCCTTTCCATCCTTGAGAGATGTAACACACTCCCAGCAAATGAAACAGGGGGTGCAGAATCATCCCACAGCTGTATTCCAGCAGGAGGATGTGTGGGAAAGTGTGGACAGAACAAAGCAACTTCAGGTACCAAATCTTATCCTGGCCCACGTACATGCAAATGATGCCAAAGAATTACCGGCTCAACTATCTAGCCAAAATCTGCAGACAAGGAAATAGGAAATAAAAACTGTGCTGATGTGCACTTGTCTCTGGCACGTGAATGTGAAAAGATTTACATCTGTCCTCTCCAACAGGCAGTTATTCATGATTTCTGATGGATAACACCAGAAAGTATTCAGCCAAAGCCCTGAAAGCTCTGTAGCCGCAGGTGGCTGATGGGGGGAAGGTTTTGAGAATATCCTCTTGAGTCATCATTCAGCCCTGTAGCAAAAGGATGGGTTAAAGGTCACTATGCTGCATTTGGGAGTTTATTCACAGCTCTCCCCAAGTACAGATGTCCTTTGTGCCCACAGGAAAGGCTTGGTCACAGCTCACAGAAAATTCCCAAAGAAGACTGGTGCCATACTAGAAAGCTAAGAGAGAGATTAGACCACCTCTGTTTCCTGGGGTGCATTATCCAGTCGAGCAGGCAAAAGCCCATGTGCAACCTATATTTGCACAGGGGTGTTGTACAGAAGAGAGAACTCATCTTCACCCAGGAGGAGCACAAGGCTCCTGACCCAAGCGCTAACATTACTCAATTGACATTGTGGCAGCCAAATCACCTCCCTGCTGAGGCACACCCTGCGCACACACAGTCACATCTGCGCTGGTGAATGCAGAAGGAATAAATACAAGTAAATGAGAAAAAGGTTCCTGCACACTTAGCTGTCCTGAGCCTGCTTTCTGGCTCTGCTCCTCACCCAGGCTGTGCCTGCAGAGGTGCCCAGCCCACAGCCTCCTCTGTGGCAGGGGGACGTGACAAGTTGCTTTGTCACTGAGCTACCTGGGAAGGGGATGAAGCCCACGTGCAGCAGCTCTGTGAGGGGTGAGGGGACACAAGCCAAGCCTCGCCCTCCTCAGCAGGGCTCCATTTGCAAAGGGAGGCCAATAACCAGGCAGGGCACTTATCCTGCATGGAGCGCCAGAGGTGCAGTAAACCTTGACGTGCAGCATATATCCACACAGCCAGAAACAGGTTAAGGCTCTCTTGGTAGGAACCAGCAGGCAAGAGTCCCAGGAAGGATGATTTTTCTTTTCTGACTGCCCTGTAAGAGAATACAGGGAACAATTCCTCCTGTCTCATTTAATGGCCTCTCCCCCAAGAGTTTCGTTGCCTGATTGAGGACAACATTGTTTGTACAGGGATTCTGTAAGAACTATGGAAGCTCTATCAGGAAGGAAGAGACGACACCCAATCTCCCCACAGCAGCATCATGGGTGAGAACAAAGCCATTAAAACACTAACTAGATCCAAATTGAATGTAATATTCATATTTGTTGTGCTGTATTTTGGGCTTTCATTCTTTATTTGGGTCTTTGCAGAAGCCGCTAAAGATTTATCATTTATAAAACTGTCAGGCTGCACTCTGTTTCCATGGGTCCAGTTAAGGAAATCCAACAACACATGAGTCTTGTGTTGTGAACCTGTACATATTTCTTCCCTTGTAATGTTAGGCCTGCCAAAATGAAACTGAGAGGTTGGAAATGAGAATGCTGAAGAGGCAAAAAAGACAACGGTTTTACTAGAACTAGTGAAACCCAGTAAGAAAGAACCAGAGAGCAGGATTTCGTGCATATCTCCGTTATTTGAAGAAGAGAACAGTGGGGTCTAACTGTCTAAAGAGTTTAAGACACTTGGGGTTTAGGTCTATTTCTACTGACAATCTGTTGGATGACCTTGGACAAGCAAACTTTTTCGTTCCACACTTGCCTTTCTCACAGTTTGTTTTTCCTTATCCATTTAAATTGGAAGCTCTTAGGTTGGGGTTTGGCTCCTAATGTGTGCTCAAACAGAAGCTGAGATGGAGAGACTTTCGTCTCTGTAGTGGGGCTCAAGGTGCTACAGTAATACAAACAATAATAAAAAAGAATGAGTGATGCAGTATAATTGCATGAATAATAGCTTGCATTTTAAGACTGTTCTTCCTGCCAGACCATCTTTGTGCTACTAAGTTCTGTTTACTCAGGGAATATTCAATAAATAATAAATAAAACCTCAATCTGAGACTCTCCCAAGCACAGCAGGTAATTTAGGTGTATTGTCCATTAAAATTAATGCGAAGTGTGTGTCTAAATCCCTTAGCGCCCTCAGAAAATTCTTAGCTTGAATATTTAATTGCCAAGCCAGGCAATTGGCGGGGTGGTCTCTGCATCCAGCAGACAGGGAGACAGAAATCCAGAGGAGTACTGGGTGTACTTGGGGGGAGAGCTCTTACTCACCTGAGCAGCTTTACTGGTCATTGCCTGCTTTTGCTCCCCCACAGTCCTGTGGGGAGTCACTGGCAATCCATCACTGTGTCCCTACAGGGGACAGGCCTGGGAGACTTTTGCTTCTTCTGGGTTCTGAAGATTAACGGATGAGGCAAAGAAAAAGAAGATTAAAAAGGAGAAATAGCACCTTCCTTGCATGCAATATGCCATCTATCTCTTCCATCCCCACTGCTCCAGCCTGATTTGCTCCTGAGATTTGCAGTGATATGATTCCTTCTGGCCAGGGTCAGTGGGGACTCATAGTGGAAAGGGCAAAGAGGAAGTTTAAAGCTACTCCCAGCCATCTACTCTTCATTCCTCACTTCCAAATTTCCTAAACCCACTGCAAAGGGGGAAGAACAGCACCAGACTTCTCCTAAGTGCCGCATCGCTCCGCAGGACAGGAGTGATGTGCTCGGAAAGGTGCTCAGTGCAGCTTTGGGAGATCACTCTGTCTGTGTCAGCATGATAGATAACAGCCTCCAGACAGCTCTGAACACGTTAAAAATACACTTCCCTCTGCGAGAAATCCCACACTGCTATGGCACTGCCTCTCTGACGGAGAGCAGGGAACGCTCCACCTCTGGGAGAGCCCTACAAACAGCTGCCTTGCTTCAGCTCTATTTTCCACTTTTGTTCCTTCCTGGCAATTTTGCCAGCCTTGATAAAAACCCTAGCGAGAGGTAGAAGTGAAATGAGCTCTCTCTGACGTGTGCATACATATTTAAGCATTTCTGTCACTGCGTGTTAGAGTCTCAGGCGCTTTAACGACGCCGCTTAGCTCCTTGCTTCTTGCACGGCACCAGGCAGTGGTATTAGGCTATAAAGTTTCAGAAGCTAGACAAATATAACCTTTCCTACCCTTTCATGTCACCCATTAAACTTATATTATCATCAGAATCACAACAAAACAGAGCGAGTTCTATAATTCTGTAAGGAAATGAGGCTGACAGCGTCAGAGGGAAATACACATCATTAACAGAGCCCTGTTCACAGCACAGCTCTTAAACACGCAGCTCAGTGAATATTCATGCTCCATTTTTGAGGGACACTAAGCCTAAATTTTGATATTGCAACTGCATCAACAGTTCTTGGGCTTCCTGGGATCAGAGTAGCAAGGAAAAATGGCAGTTCTCAGTGTTGTTCAGGGTACCTTGCTCTCAGTAAACAATACAGAGGCAAGTTTCTCTATAGAGGAGAAATGCAGGTAGAGCTGTATTTGAAGAAGTGTATTTTGAATATTATGATGCTGAGTTCATCATTAGAGGACAGACCAGATGGTGAAGGCTCAAAATATAGTCTCATCTCTATGCAAAGGGATTTCTACAAATGCATATTAACTTTTATTGGAAGTTTCCATACACATGTAAATCCCTCTGTACTGGACTGAGCATATCCTTTAATGCAAAGCACTTACGTGCATTGCAATAAGTAGCAAGAATAGCTGATAGTCATTGCAGTTAGAAAGTATTTTGTCTACTTTGAACATAAACCAGGAATTTTATATGTTCTGTCTTTTATTTAAACGACACCTTTCATGTCAGCAACACTTTCCCAGATACAAATAGGCAAGTTCAGTTATATGTATGTCAGTGAACCCCAAATAAAATGTTACTGTTCAGGATGCACTTGGAAGGCATTGGTCTGCTTAAATGTAGTTCATAACTGGGCTAACAGTTTATGGATGTGAATGTTTATATTTCCTGTAGTAGAATTTTTTTAGAAGTCTGTAATACTTAAAACCAGCACTGCAGTTCCGGGTGAGAAAGGTCTCAGACACATTTCAAAACCAGTTGTGTGACCCCTCAAACAATGATTCTCTGTCTCAAGAGAAGTCTGTCCTTCAGGGAAAACTAACAAATCTAAACTCCAGAGGTAAAATGTTTAAACATCTGTTCTGAGAACAGTGTTTCGTAGTCTTCTAGAAACTAGGAGGTGTTTTTATTACAGTGTGCCCAGTACTACTCCAATAAAAAATACATATTTTCCTCATTTATTCATTCTACTTTTTTGTTGTTCCAAACAGCATTTAGTTACCACTCACTGTACTGCAGAATTTTGTTACACTGGAATGAATTAAACTATCCTGGAGAATTCACCCAAAATTTGGTATTAAATCTATGCCCAAACTGAACTCAGAAAATCCAAATCATAGAAATTATCTAGAATGCTTTTTATTTATCTTTTTTGGAAGCAGAACTGGTAAATATATTTTGCACATGAACTTTGCATTAGTTCATTGGTGCTACTTATCCTCAAGCTCTCATTAGCAGCATCCCTGGACAGAGCTCAGCAAATTCACCTGCCAAGTGTATCAAGCCCATTGAGGTTGTTTATCATAATTGTTTTGCTCGGAGCTCCCTTTCCATCCTGCCTGACTAGTGAATCTCAGGAACCCCAAATGAGTAGAAATTATAGGAACAATGATTCTCTCTCCATGACTTTCTTCAGAAGACAAAGACCTGGCCTTATCTTTTGGGGAAGAATTTGCCTCAAAGTGAACTCATTACACTGAAACAGAAAAGGTTGGGCTTGTTTTTGTTTTGTTTTGTTTTTTGTAATGGGAAAAGCCTGCCAGCAATTCAGCTCCTTCCAGTTGCACTATAATTACACCATTGCAGGGGGGAGAAGGAAGTGCAGCCCCACCACTCGCAACACAAAGAAAAAGTTCAATCCCTTCAGAAAGCTATTAATTACAAAACAAATAAGTGTATTAAAATGCCCTTATATTTGCCCTGAAGAAAATTGTGAGGCACAAATTTAGTATACTGGCAACCTGCAGTTTTTCTGTCAATCAATGGAGACCAATCCTGTTGATTTCCATGTAGTTTCATGAACTTAATAAAATCTTTGAGTCTTCTGATGAAGCAAGATTCTTGCAGTTCTTCCTTTCTCCTCTGCTGTTGGAGAGAGGAAAGATGGACCCCTGGCTGAATTGACACAGCTTCAAAGAAAGCAGAAATTTCACTCTGGCAGGAAGTTATTTTTGTCCTTCGCTACAAAAAGGCTGAGCTAAATTCTTCATTAAACTTTTTCATTCAATAAGACCACAAATTCATTATCAGTGGCTGCTGGCTTGCGAGCGTGTGTATGTGTATAAAATGAAGTGCAAACCTCTGTCTCAGTCTGAAAGAGGAAAGGTCTGCAAAGGGAGGGTCATTGCACAGCAGTGCAGAACATGGGGAAGTCAGCCAAAGCGCCCTTTCAGAAATGGCAGTCTTCCCAGCCCGAAAGTCTTTTGTGAAAAATAAAATATTCTATTACATTATTTTCCAATTTCAGCTGCCTCCCTTGCTGGGCTCCAGGGCGGTATATTTCCAAAAGTTCAGGAATATTTTGCTGCTCACCATCTGCCTCAATAGCTGGACATATTGGACATCAACACCAGGACCAAACATCTGTGGCCCAAGTGCACCCAGCAGCCACCAGTGTTGTACCAGTGGGAATAACCATGCTCCAAATATCTGCAGCCTCATTGATCACACCATGATGGGCACACAAAAACAAACTTCCTTTCCTCACTCACTCCCCTTCCTTCGCACTTAGCCACCAAAACTGACTTGCCAGATTAGGACGTGCCTGTGTTTAAGGGAAGATGCTTCACTGTGCCCTGAGCTTGTGGAAATGTGCAGAGGGGATTTCTTGGCAGTCTCTTTTGGGTCATGTGTCACTCTGCAGTTGGTCCCCACACACGTGGGATTTGAACAGTTCTTTCTAGTAGTTACGGTTCCTTCTCATGGAATCACTTTTATTATTAAAGCAGAGAAATATTTCAGCATAAGGCTGCAGGAAGCAGCCAACCAACTCTGCATTTGGCTTAAACAGGCTCATGCTGAAGCCTAAGGTACTACAAACCTCCTGCACTGGGCAGGCAATGGCTCACACACCACAGGAAAAGCTTTTGGGAAGGTTAAACCATGTAACCTCAGAGATTCCTCCCAAAAATACACACTCATGCTCAAAAAGACACTGATAACTGCTCAGAAATATTTGCTTTTCAAGTCTCATCCAGCATTCTATGTCCTGACAATCCAGAGGTTAATTTAGGAACTGCCTTGATCGGACCAATATATCCTATGGCAAATGCTAAGCAATAAGAAAACCCAACCCAACAAATTAAAGCCATGATTCTTAAGAATAGCAGAGCTGAACTGAAAGCTGTGAAATTCAGAAAATATTTTGAAATTTCTGTTTTCTCAGTTTACATATTTTATTGTGAGGCCTGATGGAAAAAACCTTAAAACTACACAGGCAAGGCCCCAGGCTGCTTTATCCAGACAACACCATTTTAGACCCATTATCCTGAAAATATTTTGGCCTAAAATCACAGTTTGCTTCACAGCAACTTCCTGCTCTTCTCAAAGTAAATAAATTCTCTGCATCTGGAGTAAAGCAGGTGAAACATGTGAACTCTAGGTGTTAGTGTCACACAGTTTCTGTCCTGTGAACTCCCTGAATTCCAAGATATTTGCTCACAGCTCTCTTTCTTGGCTTTCTGCATGGTAAACTGGACCTCTGCACATGGATTCTGCTCCTGCCCATGCCAGAAATGGGCCATTCACACACACATACAGAGGCAAATAGAAAAACCACGGCACACTGTGACCAGGAGAGAAAGAGATGCCTCTACCTCAGCTCGAACTAGAATAACATTCCCTGATTTTGGTGCAGCCAGGAAGGAGGGGAAAACAAAAGTTGAGGTCGTGTCACCCAGTAATTAAACTGAAAGTTCTCACTGTTTGTTTTCAGTCTCTCTCTAGAGTGAACAATCCCCAAAAACCCCACCCTGGGATAGTTGTACACGTGTTAATTGGCTATAGTACCCTGGGAAGGATCTTCTCTTCCCTTGTTAGGCTGAAATCCCTGTTGGGGAAGGAGCTCAAAGGAAGCAGATAAACATCTCTATCCATTTCAGTGGCTTTGCACCATTTAACCATTTGCATTGGTTCGCACCATGGGAGGAGCTGGCCCCGCAGAGGCGCCTGCACACAGCTCAGAGCAGGAGGGGCGTGATGGATTCAGGCCTGTGCACAGCAGCAACACAGAAAATCTGTATCAATTTGCAGCTGTTGTTAGAGGAGACTAACCACGAGATTTGAGTAACTGATGCAGGGAGAGCGTGGGGAAAGGGCTGGTATTTTCAGGTCAACCAGAAGCTATTGTGTTTGGAAGTGAAAGGAAAAAATTGTTGGCGTTGCTTTTATGAAACATGTAATTTTCCATCTCCCCTGCCATGCCTTAAGAGCTTAATTGGACACAGTTGATTTAGACGCAAGCCCAGCTCCCGTCTCAGGCTTCTGTTTCCAAAGGTCACAGATTTCCTGCTGATCCTCTGCATTATGCTATCATTTCCACGAGAACCTGAGGAGGGGAACATTAATTGCCTGTGACTGTAATTGGCTTCATGATGGGTGTCCGGCCAGTGGCTGGGAGCACACACCCCAGAACAGCTGTCAAACACCTAACCTGGCAGAAAGTCACCGAGTGCCAGGAGCGCGCTCCGCACAGGACTGACATCTCCTGTGCCCTCTGAGGCTCTGCAATGCAAGACAGATCTCCTGACACAGTGATTCTCAAAAGGGACTAATCTGAATTAGTTTCAGCTGGCGCAAGGCGGAGGTGCAAACATGAACAGCCTGTTGGCAGCAAGTTCATCTCAGACCCCCAAAGAGGAACGTGCTCTCCCAGACCCCTGTGTAGTCAGGCCGTGACGAGATCACTGTGGTATCACTGACACGGCACAGAAATTCCTGGTTCAGGGCTGCTTCAAAAAAAGCCAAAATCAAGGTAGAAAACCAATGGACAGTGAGCAGGTCCACGTGGTCTAATTGGCATTATCAGACCTGGTTTCTCTTCTGCTAGGGAAAAACCAGTCCCTCTTTTGAGGCCAAGTACAGCAACTCAGATCAATCAAAGCATCATCAGACAGAAGTTGTGTTCTCTGTGTTACCAGCAGAAATACCAGAACTGATCTCTAAGGCCACTGAAAACCAGCTTTCCTTGATGGCATATGCACCAGAGAAGAGAGGTTTGAGTGGGATTTTTAGATCCATATCCACCATTTATACAACAGCTCTGTGCTCCAAAAGAAATTGCCTTTTCTCCCTGCTGGACAAGTCTCCAGTTTGCCTTTAGCCTGATGGGATACCTGCCCTGGAGTACCGTATTAATGAAAAATTGGATTCAAAATGGATCACTTAGGGAAAACTCTTATTTCCTGAAACCCAGCATATAGGAAACAGGTAAAAACCCTATTAACAAAATGATTAAGTAAGACCTAATGACCTAAAAGACTTGGAAGGTGACATATCTGTCTGTTGTCATGGATTTAAACAATTGGCTGCATATTTCTACTGCAAAATGTAAGATGATAATCAGATGAAACTCCTCTCAAAATCACAATTATCTATCTCAAGTATCAAGCATTCAGGCACTCACATGTACAGTTTCAGATCAGAACTACCTAGTTTTACCTAATTATAGAACACAGCAAAATACATATATCCAAATGGTGGTTGCAGGTATATTTATTTATAAGTAAAAATGAACTTACCCCTTTAGACACCAACATATTTTCACAATTGTAGGAGAGAATGCAAACACACCCCATGAGCACATGTGCACTGCTGAAGAGAGATGCTCCTAGCAATGCAACACTAGAACATGAGAAATACAGCAGGACTGGAATATGCTTTTCTCCCGAGTCACACAATTTTGGCTGTACAAGAAAAATCCAGCCCAAGAGCCCCATATGTTTATTACAGTGGCACAAAGACCCTTCCCTGTGTGTGCAGAGCATGGCTGGAGCAGCCTATGCTAATCAGGGCCACAGCTGTTCAGGAAGGTAACAGGACTGAGCTTGCTTTTTACCTCAGTAAAATTAATCTTAATTATAGCAACTCATTCACGGCATTAATGTAAATCACAAATTCAACTCAATTTGTACCTGCAGCAGCTCTTTTCCACATGGTTAGGGAAGATGCTGTTCAAAGCACCATGCAAATGCCTCTGAAGCCTTTTCTCTCAGCTGTAGGAGCTGGAAGATCCAGTGTTAACCAGCAGATACACTCTCAGGTAGAGCTGAGGAACTTGGTAACACACCAAGGGAAGCCAACAAAAGATTCCCCAGACTGCAGACAAGGCCATGCATGTGTTGCTTTGCCATTTGGACCTGGCTTCAAACTGTGAAGGTGGAGAACAGAGAAAAAGAACAGCAGAGCCATGACAGTGACCTCTCAGTGAACCTGAATTGGGTAGCACTTTGCTCCCTCCCACACTTTAATTCATATTTCTGTGCTGACTTTAATGCTGTGTACTGGCCCCAACAAGAATTAAATTAAATATTTATGCTTTTAGGATGAGATACTTTGTTACCCCATAAAGCTTGCACATATGGAACTCTATTAATTTATGCTAATTCCTTATTTCTCTAGAAGAGCCTTTCTCCTCATTAGCATTTGATCGTTTAATACAGCTTTACAGCACACACTAAATTGAAGCCCATAATCTTTTGTAATTGAGGCTTTGTGTGAATTCACTGTAATTTTTCAAAACAAAGGAAAGGAGGGGGCAGGGAGGTGCGTGTGGCTGGGAGCAGCATCGGCCCCGCAGGGATCTGCTGGCAGCGCCAGCTGCAGGGAGCACAGCTCATTCAGGAGCCTGGACCTGCCCCTGTTTGTGTCGAGGAAGCATTTTGTGCTGACCTCAGGGAGGGAAGAGCCAGTCCTCTGGCATGCTGCCAGTGCCTGCCAGCTGGGAGACACAAAAAAACCCCAAAAAACCAAAAAACAAAACAAAACAAACAAACAAAAAAGCAGAGATGGAAATTACAGCCCACAGAGCAGCCCTGCACCCAGTTCACCCCGTCCAAGGGACCCTCTGTCTCACCTTTGCCTCCTGCTGAATCTTTCCATTATGTTCCTGGCACCATGCTTGGAAGTGGTGTTATTGGGGAGGAAATTAGACCTGCTATTCCAGGGGAGGAAATTGGTGTTTCTTCCCTTGCCATAACAGTCCTTTCCCGCTTGTCCAGTAGCCCAAATTCCCTTTCACTTAGCCACAAGTTTAATTAAATTAAGCAAATAGCATTGGCTAGTGCAGTCCTGTCCCCCTTAATGGGATTGGTTTCTGCCCTGGTGCAACTTCCCGGGCTGATCTGTGGGACTCCTCTAATCAGGAGGTTTGCTGCAGGCTCATCTGTGCCTCTAAGCTGTAAATCAGAAGTAAACCAAAATATTTCCCATATCAGGAAAGGAAGACAACAGTGTTTTTGTCTTTCAATATGTGACCTCAAACAGAAACCAGCAGGGAACAGTGGGATGCAACGCTGAGCTTCACATTGCTTTATCTTCCCTTTGTCCCACCTTTCCAGTATCAGCTGGTAACCTTCAGAACATTGAAGAGACAACTGGCCAGCTGCAGGATTTTTTTTGCA